>JANHGL010010872.1:36821-60579 GCA_024611195.1 Ceyx melanurus | reverse complement strand
TTGTGGAGTCTCCATCTCTGGAGACACTTAAGACCCGCCTGGATCTGTTCCTGGGTGACTTGGTCTAGGTAATCCTGCTCAGGCAGGGGGGTTGGACTAGATGATCTTCTAGCTCCCTTACAGCCCCTAATATCTGTGATTCTGTGATTCTGTGATCTACTCCTATGGCTTTAACTCCATCCCTTGTGTCTTGTCAAGGGCTGGCAGAATTTCCACTACATTAGAGAACAGGGAATGGCAAGGAGGCTGAAGGAACCTGGGAAGGCAAGAAACCAAATTCTGAAGCTGATGTCAGTTTTGCCCATTAAAGCCTGAAAACCAGGGAACCTGCTACATTGTACTCCACGGTAATGTTGGTCATGTTCCTTCCTTTCTCCAGACTGTCTTGAAACACAGGCTGCTCTGATTCCAAGATGGCTCACTACTCAATTGTCTATCTAAATTTAAACCAGTGTTATGGGCAGCCAAAGAAGCAATATGATAATATGACAACAGGAAGAAAAAAAACCAAAACAACCCGAATAACCAGCTCCGGATCACATTGTTAAAACAAGTCATACAGGAAACCAGACCCAGTGAATCAGAAAATACACACGGAAGTGCACAGTATGAACTACAATGGTTAGGAAAAGGACAGTTAGAAAGGATAAAATATCTTTGCATAGGTCCTTCAATTGTTTGCTCCTAGGGCTTTGCATCCCCCCCCTTGTGCTTTATTCTTTAAGCATAAAAATTATTAAGCCTATGAGAAACTCCAGCTTGATGGTCCTTCCATCCAGCAGCCAGACAGCTGTACATGTATCTAGTTCTAAATCCTCTTAATGGTTTACTACATATCAATTAGCATACACAAAGCTGTACATAAAGTGTACACAAAGCTGATGTCTTACCATCTCTGGTATTACAATTCAGGCTTTCACAAATCAAATGGGTAAATTATGCCAAAAGCAAAATGTAAGAAACATAATAACTAACCTCAAATCTCCCTCTATGTCTATAATTAATTTCTTACCTGAGTAATTAAAAACTTTGTTATTCTCTCTGGCAATCTTCCCTTTTCACTTGATAAGATCATCTCCAGCATGTCTCCATGGAGCTTTTCCATAACAACAAACACTCTTTCTGGCGTCTCAAACATACACTCCAGATTTACAACTCCAGGATGATGAAGATTCTGTTGAAGAGAAATACACCATTTGATTTTCCAAAATGATCAGTAAGCTTGATCCTTACATAGACAGTCTTCAGACTCCCCTAAACCAGACATATTTTCAGAATTTAAACTGTGTGCCTAACTTGTAGGCAACAGGCATGAAATTTATAGGGACAGTACAGAAGAATGGATTAACTTCAAATTAGTTTAACAAACATACATTTTCATTATTGTGGCTGGTAGTTAAAACTGCAGAAACTGTAATTACTAATGTGAAACTGCCAATAAATTCGGTCTTGGCTGTTTATGTAGATAAAAATAAAGCAGCAAAAATACTAGTGATTATTGATTAAAATAATTTGCATATTATATGATGTTTATAGGACTGTATAAATGGAGTTAATAAAGTAAAAAAAAAAATAGGAAGATACCTGTAAAATTGCAACTTCATTCCGAAGTTGACTTTCCTGTTTAGTTGGAAACCTTAGTTTGTCAATTATTTTAATGGCAACATCTCTTCCTGTTTTGCGATGTTTTCCTGCATTAATAAAACAAGTGGTGACTATTAATTAACATTATTAATTCTGAAGTGTTCCATTTTCACTGGGTTGTAAAAATGGCCACAAACAAGTAATTCTCAGAGCAGGTTTGGAGCAAATTAAATCACTAAGTCATTAAAAGCTTTCTGTTATGTGCCCTCTTTCTAGCCTTTGACAAGAGAACTTATTACCACCTGAAAAGTTGTTTAAACTTTTAAGAAACATATAAAAATGAGAAGAAATTCAGTTCTACATTTCAACAATAGAGATACAAAGTTAGCTTTCTCATATATATATATATATGCATGTTCATATACTTATTCATTGCAACTGGCAAGTTGTAGGCTTAGTCCTTTGACAGTAGTTCCAGACTAGCAAATAATGAAATAAGTGATTGACTTTAGGCATGTGAGTGCATGCCCCAGGTTTATCAGAGATGCAGAGATTTGTCAGTGAGAAAATTGTTGTTAGTTCTCACTTCACACTTGTCTCAAACAACAGCTGTACCTAAATATATTCCCAAAAACTGCTGAAAAAAAAAGCAGAAAAAAAAAGTAAGGAAAAAATAAGTATGAAAATAAAAAAGAGAAATCATTCTAACTACTGAAAAACAAAGAAGTTCACAAAAGCATGCCAAAAAAAATCAGGAAGAAAAAATATTTTTTGTCATCCATTATTGTTCTCAAAAAAAACCATTTTTTTGCACTTCAGAGTTATCTGTACTAGAACTTCTAGAGAATTTGAAGACTTTAATATACAGTGGCCCACTACTGGGTAGAAGACTGTGTATTATGAAAAGACTTTGTCATCAAAAGAGTTTCACTGTTTATTGAATACTGCTTATATAAAGCAATGGGCAATAATTTCTTTAACAAAACATTCAGACTCTAATACTTTCACCATACAAGAATTTTTCTATCTTAAGCATAATAATACAACACACCAAAGCCTTACCTCCATAAACAATTCCAAACTGTCCTGATCCCAATACTTCATCTGGGAAGATTTGGTATACAGTGCTAATATCCTGTTTATATAAACATAACAAATATTAAGCCCTGAAATATTGAAACAGAATTTGTGCTTTATCTGCTTTTTCTAGTCAGAAGTATCATACATTTACTATAGTATATTTTATATTATCTGCCAAAAACATTCACACTGGTTATCTTTAAAGCCACATTAACAGCAACTGCTGTAAAAGCTGCTGCATTTTTGATAGGATTCAGCCACTAACAAGTAGTCCCCAGCACACAGCATTACATTTAAATTTTGTGAAATCTGAATAATGGAGGTACATACAGAATAAAGAGTGTCTGGTTAGCAACATTCTACTCAGATGTCCCAGGATCCCATATTTATCAATTATTGCTGGGTTTTATTAAAATGGAAGAATTACAAATTTTAATCTTTCTTTAAAACATTCCTATGCTAGCTTGTGTCAGTCATGGAAATGCAAGTGTTTTTTACATTATAAAAAGCTTTGTGAATATCAGCAGTTCTGGACTTCAGGCAGAGAAGGGTAAAAGTTCCCCCGTGCAGGGAGTCTCATATCTCACTATTTCTTGGGGCCTAAACACAGGCTAAGGCACAAGCTGTTGGCAGGTTCATCTGGGAGACTCAAACCTCCAATCTGGGAGCTCAGTTTCATTTTCCTGATAGTTACCCAGCAGCATATATAGCAAAGATAAAAGAATGCCAAGGAGTTGATAATAAGGGCTCTTTTAGATTTTTTTGTAGGAAACAAATGCACTCATTCCTAGCAGGCAAATCTTCTGGCTAGTACCAGAGTTTCCCCGAACTGTTTGCTTTGACCACATGTCCTGTATCTAACAAACCCAGAATTGGGTAACTACATATGTAGCTCTTCATTCCACTAGTTTCATCTTCATACAAGAAAGAATATCTGCTCTCTTAGTGATGTTAGGAAATGATGTATTTATCAAGGCTTGTGATTAGTTCAGTTTACAAATTCCATGAACTAGTAACTTTCAAAGCTTGCTTTTCCTTTTGGTAATGAACATCCTGCAAAGATTAATAGTTAATTTCTGTGTTAAGTGAAACTACCCATATGTCTGTAATTCTTGCATCTCAAGAAAAGGTGCCATGAAGATTATTTTTCTCAAAAGTTAGAAAAGCTAATTGTTTGTTACGTTCTACAAAGGAATTGACAAATGCCTACTGGGAATTCCCTAATATTCCTCTTAGCAAAATAAATCAATGACTTTGTAAGCTTAATCATAGCACATCTAGCACCAGCATCCAGAGAACACTCACCACATTTTCTTGAACTTGGCAGTTTGACACAGAAATACTGATGGATATATCCCCTGGGGAAGAAAGTAAAATATACTTTATTGCTGTGCTTTTAGCTCAAACATATAGTAATAGGAAATGACATTTACATTACATCAATACCTAGTGACAGCTTTAGAAGCTGTACCAATTACATAAGCTTGTTCATCTACCAGTCAACATAAAATTACACCAGCCCATTATATATGTGACTTGAACATATTTTGCAGTATATGGAAAAGTACAGAATTATAAATTTATGTATTTATATTTAATAGTGGACTATCATAATTTACATTTATAAGCTTATTCTTTTTTTTTCCATTGTATTTTGGATCTTTATACCACATGCAAGTAACATAACTGCAAGTAGGGTAAATTGGTTTTACTTAGTGGATTTAATAATAATTTTTATTTATAGTGTCACCTACAAGATATTTGATGCTATTTGGATGAAGGTAAATACAGACTGAAATTGATCTGCATACTTAGAAGTAATACATATTTCAGCTGTCTTAAGAGACATAATTAAAGCATATAATGGAAACAAAAACTCGTGTTTTAATATAACAAACATCCTAACGTTTACAATTCAGAATTTAGGATGTTGACATAAGTACTCCAAACTGGGGAGGAAAGACTAGTTCTTTGGAGCATTGCCACTTTTGTCTCCTACCTCTATCTAGAATCCTGTTCATGTTGACTTTTTCTTAGTATGGATTTCAGTCTCATCAAAAACAATGTCGTCTACTATAAAGCCTTACACACTGAAGACACTTGCTATTACCCACCTCTCCCAGTTGCAGTAAGTAGCATGAGTTACTCTGCCCTAATGGCATATTTCCTCATCCCTGCCTTAGGAGCAGACTAGTTTTGGAACGGAATGTTATAGGTTATGTACAGGCTTTTAATCGTTGCCTTTTTTTTTTTTTTTTTTGAATGTGTGTACTGTTTTGTATTTATGTGAAAAGAAGCATGGACAAACACATGGACAAGTCTTACACTTTGAGCAGAAGAAAGTTAATTGGTATCATTCTTAGTCCTCACAAGAATTTGTTCTAAAGGTCTCAGATGACCTTAACTTTCACACAAAAATCCCTAAAGATAACTACTAAATTGCAAAAAAAACCTGCAAATTTCCCAGAGGGAGAGACAGCTGTCATTCCCAGTCCAGCATTTTAGCTCATATGTTTAGCTATGCTGGGCTCAAACCAGGGGCACTAGGCAACTAGCCTGATTGAAATGACATCCAGAATTTGACACTACTTTATGCAGGAACACAGTTGAGAAAGCAGAGGACATCGCTGATCTAATCTGATACGTGAGCTGTTGTGCCTGGAGATGTAATGCCACATCCTGTTTTATTACTTAGTTTCTGAAGGGCTTGCTGTCTCATTAGCATTTCACACAGCATTAACAGCATCCAGATGTCAAGTGCTAAAGTGCCTGTATATTGCAACAAACGGTCTAATCCAAATTAGTGTAGACATATTCAAATTTGCTTTACACTGACTAGACTGAGTACAAGTAGCAGAGTAACCACAGAGGCACATGCCTACTAGTGGGAAGTTGTTTGCTCTATGATACTTTTTACCGGTATCTAAGCCAGACTTAAATGAGTTTCATGTTTGGTTTACATAAGCTATCATCTTTGTGAGAGAATTACCCAAGGGTATGTAAATTGGAAGAAAAGATACAATCAAGTCCTTTTGGTCCTGGGTAACACCCATGCCTTGTTGTGGTTAGAACAACTGTTCATCACACGAGCTCATTTGATCTCAGCATGGGACTATGTTTATCTATGCTTAGGTGACCTAAAGAGTAAAGAGCTGCTTCTGCAGATAGCTAGAAACAGAAATTACAGTTACGATGGGAAAAATCTATCAATTCCCAAGTGGAGCTGAGAAAACTTCATGTCTCTGCACAAAGAAGATGTAACTCATGTCAGCAACACAGATGTGGCTGAGATGCCTTACTAACATAACAGTTACTTCCTTGTTATCAAATCTGCATCTTGTATATTAATACAGATGTCTCAGTACAAACTGGAAACAAGGATGAGAAACTGTGGTGTTTAAAATAATATGCAGACAGGTGATAAGACACAACAGAATAACCTTTACTATCTGTGCAATACTTTCAGTATATGCAGAAGATTGTGCAATATCATCTATACTATAACTCTATGTATCTGCAATGGAGGAAATAAATAAACTTACTATGCAGGCTGGGTCCTGACCCAGCTGATGTCCTTTTAGGGATGACGGGCATTAGGGCATGCTGTATTGCCATCTCCCACATTCGTGCCACATCAATGCCAATACCACTGGTGATAACACTGTTGTTCAGTGGAACACTTGAGAGGTTTTCTATGTTTTCTCCAACATAATAGACTATATTTGCTGTGCTTATTTCAAAACAATGAGGATTGGCTCCTTGAGGCAACAAAGTGAAAGTTTTTGCAGGTTCCAGAGACAAAATTTCAGATAATGGGATTTCCTAAAATGAAAAAGTGTTTTACTTCCCGTGTAAAGATTATCAAAATCTAAAAATAAAGCATGAACTTGACTTAGCTAATTTACGATGTTAGTTGTTGCTTTTAACAATGTGCTTCTGGTACAAACAAGGTTTTTGAAATCTGAAGCCATGACACAGAGGACTGTTGATGGTAAAATCTAAATGTTTCTTTCCAAAACAGAACTTTAATTATTTAATTAAACTTAAAGAGTGTAGTGAGGTGCCATTAGAAAAAGAGCAGGACCATACATATATCAACAGAATGTCACTAGAAATTTAAACCCTGTTGATGTAATAAAATTTATTTTCAAGAAATTATTTGCAGAATAAAACTATTCAATATTAAGATTCCAATTCCACCTTTCACATGTGTAAACTTGATTGTTTTATCTTGAATAACACTTGGGCCATGTTTCACTGACATATCTCATTAAGAGGAAGTAATGTGAAAAGAGTACTTCCATTATTAAAACACTGCAGTAATGCCTAAGAAGCTTAACTGACTCAGGTAAAGAATATGAACATTAAATCAACATTTTAGAATCAAAATCACATCATGATGTCTAAAGGACAGAATTAAAATATATACTATACCTAATTGTTTGGAAAGGGCTTGTATTATCAATGACTGAATGTCAGATATGTTTCTCAGTAAAATTTGTTGCTGGTACTGAATTGCCCCTGTATAAAATCTTTCCATTTCATCAACATATATTTTACAAGTGCTTGTGGGCTGACACCTTTCTGATCTGAGACTTGTTTGTGAAATGCAATACATAAACATGCAGTTTAAATAATGAAAACAAACATAGTAATTATATTCTGCTGCTACAAAAAGAGACTGTAAAACCTTCCTTACTTTGTAATATTTGCTTCCAGTATCATTTTGAAAAAGTGTAATGCATTTGCTGTCCAGTCTCCAGTAGTGTCGCTTCCTCTGCAAAGAAAAATAAGGGAATTTTTTTTCTAGTATTTTCCAAGTAAATGAATGAAATATTAATTTCTCAAAAGCACCACCTCCAAAGTGTTTTGAATAAATTTACAGAGATGAATTGTGAATGATAAAGATTAATTTGCTACTACAAAATTTTTATGAGGAATTTATATTTGAGTTTAGGATTTATAGGGCCACTCTCTGCTGTTTCAGTAATCTAGCTCTGTTCAATTTGCCCAAGTTTTAACAATTTAAAATGTCACTTAGATGCCTGCATTACATTCAGCACAATTTGCTACAGGTATGCTGGTAAAAACATTAAAGATTCTTTTTTTTTTATCAGTTATAACAGCCCAGCTCACTTTAGAAGGCTGCATGATGAAGTCTTTATTTCCATTTTATCAGATCAAAATGAAAATAACTTTTTTCCTACATTAAATCTCTTTTACAAAAGTCTCAATTCACCTAGTAGTAAGAAGATACCTAGAAGACTGCAGCTGGAAGGTAAACCTACTTTCCAGAACCCCTAGGTGTTACTTTTTACTTTCTGCAGAAAGTCTTCACATTTGGCTGTCTATGATAACAAAACTGACATGTTCATATTTTTTTCATGTGTTTTAGCTGTCTCCTGTTTTTTTACAAACATTGCAAATCCTGTTATGACAAGACTCAGGACTTCAGGAATCACAAATATGGCAACAAAAAAATATTTACATAAGTGACAGCAAATTATCAATGTATTAAGATTTGATTCCATACTATCAGATAGTACAGTAAAACAGGTGCTCCTTAACATTTCTTACCAGTGTGTCCTTGCTTGTATAGTGAACCATCCAACCCTCCTTCATTACTGTGCTACTTCTCCTTTTTGTGTGCTTCACAGATTGTACGACTCTCATTAATGGAATATTGTTGCTGGTTGAAGGGCTTAAGAATAAATCAATAAATACTTTTAAAAAGAAGATAACTTTGAACAAAAAGAAAATATATTTTAAATCAGAATAGATATCTCCAGTATCACATTTAGATTTAGCATCACTATCAGACCCGAACTGCACACTACCTTGTTTTGTCATCCCAAGCATCTAGAGATTATGAAGACAAAAACAATGTAATGCTACACAATAAAAGTCAATAACCTTGTGAAATCTTATGCACATACATTCCCCTAAACATATTCCTAATGATGAGCTAAAAAGATGGTCAAAAGACCAGGGCCTCAGCTAGGGTGGGGGAGCCACAGCTCAAATCTGTGTTATGCATGATTCAGGCTGGTACTTGATCCTGAGTATTATAACCTAAAGAAATACTGTCCATCAGATTAGTGTCCAGTGATCTTTCTTGAGCTCAAACACACAATGGAATGCTGATGGTTTACAGAGTAGAAAATGAGCAAACTGCCTAGCTGCACATACCCTGACGGCACAGCAGAGAATCTGCTGGAACATCTCAGAGAAACTGGTTTAATATAATGTATTTTATTCTCAAAGACCCAATGTGAGTCTGCTTGACTTGTACTCTGGGATAGGCACACTTTCCATGTCTTGGCTAACACACAACAAGTCAGGAAGGCATGGGAACTTGACAATATGCCTGATAGCTCCATCAGATAAAAACTGTATTATCTAGTTGAATAGGTGTAAGAAGTAATCAAGCCATCTTCCTTTTTTCCTTGCTGTTAAGAGTTAGCCACTCCTAAAGCAGATTCTGTGTAATGAATATGGATTCATAATCTGCTTCAATCCTAAACCTAAATGTTTTTTTTATTTCTGGCAGAATAAACAGAGATGCTGTGTTGTATGTGAAAACACAATAGAAAGAGCTCATGTGTTCTGCCCTTCTGGCAAAGATATTGGTGCAATAGCTCCAACAAAAATGAGCATAAACCGCCCAGGACAAGAATAGTAATTTGTTTCCACAGATCCCACTGCAGTTGTCTGCAGATGGCCCTGCTTCACTGTAATGCATCCTGCAAATAAGAAACACTTTATGAATTGGGAGATTCCAACCAAAATGTTAAATGTGTTCTGTCTTCAAGTTACTTTAAGAATACAGCGTACAGTTAACATCTCTTTCCCTAAAAATGTTCAAATGAGGTGCAGCTTCTATTTAACTACTTGTTTGTATTGACAAGAGTTTCTCTTTTTTATTTGTCTTTTCTAGCTCACTTAATAATCCATGGATGTGGAGACTATCCTTAGAAATAACTGGGGGAAGGTATTACACAGGAAATACAGGGATGCCCTCAGCTAAGTAAAACATGTACCTTGGTTATCAATGTTTTTATTAATTATAATTGCTTATTTCTATTTTGAAAACCTGCAATGTTGTCCATTTAATAAAATTTAGACATTCAGAATGTCACATGACACTGATTTTGTGATACAAGCACAAGTTTATATTCCAGCGATACAAGGTGTACACATATAATGTCTATGCAGATAAGTATGACAGTAAGAAAAACAGTTCACTGCTGTAGGAAGTAAAACTGAATATTGCTGAAATTGATTGCTTTCTATGAATGCAACAGCTACATGTTACTAGCAGAGCTAAGGGGACTGTGTTACTGCAGCTGACTCCTAGTAAGCAAAATAAAAGCTGAAACTGCAAGTCCAACCCCTGATGGACCTCAGAAATAAAAATATTCTGTAATATTCAAGGTATGGATCCCTTGCCTCAAGAAAATTACAGCTGAAAGGCTCTTAATTCACTTTAGGTTCCCTGAGAGTGAATAATCCCTACTTCTTTCCCTTCTATTCTGTACGGTTTCAGTAAGTGAATAGTGTTTTCTTCTCTTCAGACATTTCTGAGGCAAGTTGCACAATTCAATCACTATTTTTTACTTCCTGATTAGTAATTTCAAACCATTAATCTATTTTGTAACTTGCTCCAAACTACTATTTCAATTTTATCAAACTTTACTTCTAAATGTATCTAAAAATGCAAACAGTGTAGAGCCAATTATACCATAGCCACTTAAGATTTTAAAAAATTATTTTTGTTCATTTAAATGACCAGGTATTGCACTATTAGTCAGGGAAAAAAAAAAAAGGGAAAATAAGTAAGTTTAAAAAATATAATTACTCTCTATTGCTCATGCAGAAATAGTTTCACAACAAACTTTTCAAAAGAGAACTGATCTTTAACATTTGTGGATCCATTTTCATTTGCTACTTGAAATTGACAATTTTTAGGATTCTCTTGAATTCCTAATGCATATATTCAGTGAAACAATTTCATTGCCATTTCAGAACCACCACATATCACTAGCTCTCTTCATTGTCAGTGAGTGAGAATAGTGTCCATTTAAGTTCCTCCTTGAGCCCTAGACATGATTCTTACAAATAAAAACAAAAGAAGATGGAAGGTACACTCACTCCCCAGCTTACCTGATCATCCTATTAGACTCATCATGATCCAGATCAGCATCCTGCATTTCTCCATTGTCACTATGGCATCCTGTCATTGACATCTCAGAATCAGGAGCTATAGATTCTTCCATGTCATCTATAAACCCACTGTTTCTTTCACTGTCATTGTCATCACTCCCTTCTTCCATGACCACATCAGACTCAGCCCCAGGACTAAGAAGATCTGGAATAAAATTCTTGAAGTTATTATCTCAAAATATACCATACTCCAACTGCAGCAACCTGACACATTTTGAGCTTCAGAGAAACTCAGGTTCTCTTTGGAACACTATTTCCTGGGTTAATCTCTTCTCAGTACTCTTATGTGTAATGGTGAAGTATGCTTTTTTAACCAGTCATTCAGAAAATTACTACAGAAAACTGGAAATGCATCAAACCAAAAGATTTTCAGAAATACAACTTTCTATTGGAAAATGCCAAAGACATTTTTTCTCCATGGACTTCATTCAAACATTCTATACCCATGAACTTTATTTCTGAGTTCTTCTGGCAGTTTTCCTATACATTGTAAATGTTGTGTACTGGCTTGATGGTTGTTGTCAGGTTACAGATGCAAACTGATGCTGAAAGAGCAGTGATTTCAAAATTAGGAATTTTGGCTCTGGAATGGGCTGCCCAGGGAGGTGTGGAGTCTCCTTCTATGGAGACATTCAAAACCTGCCTGGATCTGTTTCTGGATGACTTGGTGTAGGTGATCCTGCTCTGGCAGGGAGGTTGGACTAGATGATCTTCTAGGTCCCTTCCAGCCCCTAACATTCTGTGATTCTGTGATGACATGAACTATTGAAATAACTTCCAAGAAAATTGCTTATAATGTGAACTATATTTTGTGTGAAAAAGGTATTTCCTTTCCACCAGCATTCTCTGTGAAGTCTGCATAATATGGCACAGTAATGCATACTATTGAAACAATGCTACATGCCTTTAGAAAATAAATGTTAAATAAAAATCCAAAAAGTTCAATGTAAGATACCATAAAAAAGTACAAAGACATAGGATTTAACCTGAGTACAGGATATAATTAATAGTATCTTCCAGCTTTTATTTAAATTATGCTAAACTTTGCAGTTTCAATAATAGATATATCCAAGTAAGATCAAAGTAAGACATAACTATTTACTGTTTTGCTGCATGTAAATGGATTTATCTGGAAGACAGAAAGGAAGAAACATGAATTTTTTTTTTACTTAAGGACATACATTACAAAAAACAAACAAACAAACATACAACACCCCCTCCCCCACCAAGGCATTTTATTGAAACTCAACCTGCTGCTATATAGACTGTGATCTAACAAGTCAAAATCATCAGTCCTGCCAGACACTAAAGACAGCAGTAGTTCTTCTGGGATGTCTTCATTGTTTCCAAAGTCTGAAGTAAGGTTAAAATGACATGAAATACACAAAATATTCCTACTGCAAAACTTTTGCCTAATTGTGTGGAGGAAGGTTCTTGACAGTCAATATATACAATGTCCCACAGAAAAAGCACACTGAACTGACAGCAAAATATTTTGAATTGATTGCATTTCACTCAAATTGGAAGTGCACAGCTGAAAGGTTGGTTTCCATGTACAGTAGTATTTGGATACAAGATACTGATGTGTGATTCAGATAAACATCAGTCTTCATCTCTGGCAGAGTTATCCAGTCATGAATGACGGTACTGCTGCAAAGCTCTCTCTTAGCCATTCCTACATTTTTTTAATATATTTTTTCAATAAAAAGTTAAAAATACCTTCCTGCATTTAGTATAAAATGTGTTTATTAATGAGACCATACTTGAAATTTTATTGCTTGAGCTCTTCCTTACTATTTTAGGGAAGATGTATCACACAGCAGATGCACAAAGTGACAGATACTATATTTATTAAGTTTGAAAATAAAGTGAACCAAATTTATGTAAAAATAGAAATGAGATACCAGGATGAAATTGCCTTTGATAATCTGAAGGACACTCTATCAGTCATTTAGGAAACACAATTAAGAATTCTACTTCAACACTATGGATACCATACTATGAATATTACTTGGTGGGAAAAAAGCCAAATTCTCTACATTTTAAGATGTAAAGCTTCAAGGAGTACACTTGGAGCAAGCTTGGAGTATGCCTTCTCACCCCAAGCAGCTTTGCACAAGCTTTCCTCACTCTGCTCTTCCTTCCCTTTCCATCACCCTAGCATGAGATTTATGTGTAGGAGGCAGGTCAACAAAAGCAGCATATTGCTTGTTGGGCAAAGGGGCACAGAGGGTTTATTGGAAGGATGAAGTACAGCTGCCTGAGATAGAAAGGGGGAAATTCAAGAGGTACTTCAGGAACAATTGTCCGTTTTGTTCATTTAGTCCAGCTGTCTGGAAACAAGGCTTGCCTTCCTGTCTTCTCTTAGCACTTTTGATAAATCCTGTTTTGTACTCCTGCACCTATACAGGAAAAATTCTATCATTTATAAGCGAATTTAACTGCTTTCTATGATTGCAAATCTCAGGGAGAATGCTATACTGTGATCAATGGAGTTAGCATATGATGGTGCATGTTTAAGTCTTGGATCACTACTTGCAGTCTTGAAAAAGAAGTTATGGGATGGTTAACAGTTAAGTGAGGTATGTAGATGGTATCTACATGGTGTGTAGATTTTAAAAAATACTGACTCCCAAGAGTTCAGTTTGAGGTGCATCACAAGGGATATGCAGTAGGAGTGCAACATCAACCTTGCAGAAAATCATGTACCTTATCATGTTTCAAGTTAGATACTCTGTGTCTGAAGTATTTCTGCCATTGAACAGAAAAACTTGCAGTGATACTGTCACATTACTATGAGAAATACTATGAAAAATATTAGCTAACATTCCAAGAATTCTGGAAATTCTTGATATGGGAAAATCGGTAGATACTCAAGCCTTTATTTCTGGCAATTGATATGATTAGTTATACACCAACACAAAGTGGTGGATTTTTTTCCTGGTGAGCCTTCCAGCTCTTTCAGGTATGCTTTGCCTTCTCAGAAGGATTATTCTAAAATAAACTTTTTTTTTTTTTGCAAATTTGTACTTGTATCTGAGAGGTGAATGACATCTTCTCATGTGTATGGCTTTTTGCTTTACTCTGGTATTCAGCATTCAACAGGCCATGATCACCCAGCCATTTTGCTGCTACTGTGGCACAGCTGAGCCTGTGTGTCAGTACCACCTATTTGAAAGACATACACTCCAAGCTGATGTTGTATGAGCCACTTCTATGGTTCCTCCTACAGTTCAACATACAACAGAAATATCGCAGAGGAAAGACCACTCCCAAGCAACAGAAAAATGTGTCTTTGTAGGTGTCAAGGTTTTACATTGCTATTTAACTGATAGTCTAAACAATGACAGAAACAATTGCTGAGGTAACTTACCTCCATTAATGGCAACTTCCCCCAGACAGTTATTTGGCACTTTAGGAGCACAGCGTTTGTGACAATTGAACCTACAGTCTGTTAAGAGAAAACAGGGAGACAGTAAAATAGTCTTTTTCTGTATACATAACTATTTTTTTCTGCTATCCAGCCTATAAATATAAAACCCTACCATATTGTTCATACGCAGTTAACATGTCCATTAGGCTGTCTGTATGCCACCTGCCAGTGGAAGGCACAGAAGGAAGAATATGATAGAACTGTGCTTCTCTGAGGGGGAAAGCAAGTGCTACTGAGGGCAGGTGAGCAGAGGCATCAACTGCAGCCAAGTGTGTGTTCTACTCTTCTAGGAAAACGATCAACAGCACTGAATACTTGGCTCAAGTATTCAGTTGAAAAAGCTTCAAGCCAGAGCTGCTTTTTTAGTGAAAGAAGCAGATTGGGCTGCAGAGTATCAAGGCATCTCAAAGGACTGACTAGAAATTAAATGTTGAAGACTGAAAGTTTGCAACTGCAGAACCTTAGCCAACAACTGTAAGCGAGAAAATACTTGTTCTTTTTATCGCAAAGCAATTTCTAGACAGGTTTCAGTGAAGAGCTCCTTCAATACCTTCCTTATTTTCCAGCTATGTTTATTCCACCCTACCTTTACTGTTTTTATATGTGTAAGTAGCAGTTTGTCATCTTAACTGTTACCTTTTGGATTGTGAACACATCTTAATCTAAGAGCTGTAACTTATTAACGCACCTGGAAAAGCAAAGAATCAGGACAGGAGAAATACACTAAGGATATTTAACTTTGGATTGATTAAAAAAACACCTAAGGTACAACAGCGCCAAGCTGTAGGTAAATACTTGGGTTAAAAAAAGTCAGGTTAATATCACTGTGATTCAATACAAACGGAAACAGATTATGCCTTCTAAGAAATTTTGCTTTGTTAAATCATATCAAGGTAAATGAATGCAACTGATTTTTTTCACGGTGTTATTCAAAGAAACAAAGTATTCTGATTAATTCTATGGTATTTATTGTTTATTTTAAAATAAGAAAGGTGATTTTAAGGATCTGTTGGCCAATGTTATCTAACACTACAGCATCCACAACAGTGCTTTGTATTTATGTACACTCTAGCTGTCTAAGGTGAGCCAGTTAATCTGGATCCAAACGAAGGAGTTTGATTCCCTTCAGCATCTGCTAAGGTCCAACACCATGAGACTTGAGAGCACATTAGTCACACTAAAAAAATGTGTTTTCCATTATGACTACCTCAAAACCCTGAATTGCTGAAACTCAGGAACATGCTTCGATTTGAGTATAAGACTGCAGATCAAAAAATAAAAAAAATAAAAAATATAGTCCTTTGTGTTAACTATTCTGCTGTAAATGCCTGTGAGCACAGGCCCACCATGTGCCAAATACAAGACAGTTTACAGCTGAATGAAAAGATGCCAGCTACTGCAGATACACCTCAAGGTCCATCTTAATCCAGTGTAATTGTACATGTGTCTACACCTAGACAGTACAGTGAAGAAATTCTGAGTAAGGCTACATAGTAAATACTCCAACATTAATATACTAATTTTATTATGCTTAGCTTTTATGTTCCTAAAGGGCATTTACTTACCTTTGCATTGCAAACCCTGTCTAAAAAGCCCTTTGAGAAGCTTCTTACAGTACTGGCAAACTGTTGGCCTTGTGTAAGAGTGGATGACAAATGTGTGAGGCACTTTAACCTTGGACAATAAGATCTTGTCCAGTTGAATAGGTCGTCCAACGTAGGACTGTGAATTTGATCTCTTCTCTCGTCCAGTGAATGATTCTGAAGGTGTCTTTTGCTGAGAAATACATAAAAAGAACATTTGAAAAAAATAATGATTTCTTAATTTTTAAAAGACTATCATAGTCATACATACTCATCTCAAGAACACTAAGTCATATGTCATAAAAAGGAATGTAAGACCTTTTATAAATTAATAGAACACGCAACATACACCTCTCAGACTACTTTTCAAATTTTGGATTGGTATCAAACAATACTTTTGCCAACACTACTACCATGCATTTCACACTGTGGATGAAATGGGGTTCTATTTAAAAAAAAATACTATTTTTTTAATCAGAATGAAAATAGTCACTAAAGATTTCTCAGAAAAGCATTTTGCACTCTGATAAAACAAAGAACACTTTTACCACTATTATATTCTATATAAACACTAATTTTCAAATATATTTTTTTTCCTAAATATTAATAAATTTACCATAATCCATGTGTATGCAGGTTTTGATAGAAGAGAGATTACTATTTTAGATTGCCTTTATTTAAAAGTTTTTGCTATTACTAACCTTATTACATTTAGATTATGCATAACAGATCACAATAGGTATTTAAATGCATATAAATAAATATGTATTGTGAGACACACAGTCTGAAGCATGGAATCCAAAGAATCCCTGAAATAAATAAGTTATATGTAAATATGGTAATTACTCCAGAAAACAATTGACCCAGAAAATCGCCTTCTCCTAAGAAATGCTCTTGAGAAACCAAAGTACATCCACAATTAACATGGAAAGGAGATAAAAAAGTGGCAAGATGCAGCCCGATCATTTAAATCCTCTTGCCATCATCTGCAAATAATATGGTAACTGAAAGCTAGAAGATGAGTCATTCCGAGAGAGCCTGCACTGTTCAGGAAGTTGTAGTAGATAAAATTTCAGACAGGCTTAAGTTGAAAAAGTTTTGCTTCAAACTCAATATTACAGGAAAATTTTAATCTGAGAAGGCTGATTGATAGTTATTCCCTGGTTACAAAAAATATTTAAAAAAAAATTCTGTATGCTTCTGTCCGAGAATCTTAGGAGTAAAGAGGTGTTTTAAAGTCATTCGGATGGCAGAAGAACCTAAGCAGATGAAGACTTCAGCCTTCTTAGTGTATTTGCCATATGGGAAAAAAATTTAATTCCTTCCAAAATGAGATAACTTTCTTACTGTGAAGATCAATTCTTTTGGTTATGCTATAGAACTGACTTTCCAAAGAAGCATGCATTAGATTTGCTGAATATTAGAGCTACCCTGCTAACTGACAACAATGCCAACATCACATGCTTATCTATGGTATAAATGCAGTCCTGTTAAATCAAGTTAAAATACAGAATACATTGTATGAGTCAGGTACATACCGTCAAGATAAACAAACTAGATTGAAACAAGTACAAGAAAGCATCTGTCTTTCAGTTAACACCAGTAATAGTGAAAAAAGCACGAGTACATAACGCTCCTATTATGTGTTTACTTTCTGAGTTTTAGATCTTCATGTTCTGTAAAGCACTTACACATATGAAAACTTCAACCTAGTCTCAGTTTATGATTAAATTTAAAAAAAATTAGTTAGGAATCAGTTTATTTAATATTTCCAAGGCAGATTGTCTTAAATCTTATTAAGTCAACATGAAACTATGAGGGGCAATGGGTTTAAATTAGAGACGAGTAGATTTAATTGGATATCAGGAAGAAGTTCTTTACCTTGAGGGTGGCAGAACAGTGGAAAAGGCTCCCCAGGAAGGTGGTTGAGGCCCCATCCCTGGACATATTCAAGGTGATGTTGGACAAGGCTCTGAGCAGCCTGGTCTAGTTGAGGGTATCCCTGCTCACTGCAGAGGGGTTGCACTAGATGACCTTTGGAGGTCCTTTCCAGCCCTAGCCATTCTATGAGTCTATGAATGAGACTATGGGATGGAGGGCAGAAGCCCTTCAGGAAGGGAAGAATGAGCCCACATATACAGTACTAATGACATTGCTCAGCTTGTGCAAACTACCTGCAAATGGAAGCCCTCAGTACTGGCAGACAGGACAAAACACAGGAGGAGCCAGGAATACTTACGTGGTCCTCTCAGTTTTGTAAGTATAATAGGGACAGTTTTGGCCCAGACTGATGCTCCTTCAGTCTTAGTGTAGTGCCTTTCAAGTTACAGGCTCAACTCTATGCTATGGTCAGATGCCTAGCTCTGAATTTGCTCTTCAGTGTTCACAAGAACAGTTATATAAGTGACACACTTCATTTTCATAGAAGTATTTTCTTTCTGAACAAACAAATTCTTTAGGAGTTTGCTTAATTCTAATCACCACCAGCAAGGCATTAGTCTCAATGCTTTTAAGTCTTTGTCTTGAATATGGACATTTGATGGACTTTTCATATCTAGTGACACTATTCTCCTAAAATGTATTTTAATTGAGAAGTACCAAGAATTTCTTAGAGGCAAAGAGTTCTATAGCTTGCTTTCATTGTGCCACTGCAGCAAGCTGATATTTCAGTTTACTGTTCTTACCACTACAGCTATTTCTTGACAATCTTATTCTTGTCTGAAGTGTGAGTGATTCAAGTATCTCATAACTTTATGGTCTCTCTCAGAACCCTATCTATTTATAACCAAAACAAAATCTACTTTGTATTGTCATTCTCTGCCATCATTTTTCAAATTATCGCCAAATCAAAAATTACTTTGGCAACAATACTGCTAAAAGCTTTTCAAAAGTTACATTACTTTTATCTAATTAACCTCATGCTCAAATTATTTTTTAGCCCAGTTCTTCTCACCAAATGCCTTGCAGGATTTAGAAACTTCAGTAGTGTTGCTGTAATGCACTGAGACTAATCTTAGGCACTGATATGATTAATATAGAGAGACAGGCTTCCCTAACACTCAGGCTTCGACCACTGAGATGTGCTTCCTAGATAATATCCTATTTAACTTCAAGTGTGGTACAAACTATTTGCTGCAATTTCTGCTTTTTCAGTTTGATGTCAAGTTTTTTAGTTTCAATGTACCAGTACATCCCTCAGGATGGTTCTGAGAAAATGGAGTGGACAAAAGCTAATTCTAGATGATCTCCATTGAGCCAATCCTTTCTTAAAGATAATGCTGCAACAGTCACTAATCATACCATGAGCTTTGATCAGATACCAAGTTACCACTGATAAAGCATTTGTATTAAATTTGTTTCTTGAAATTTTTGTAATTCAATGCACAATTATAATTTTTGTCAGCTTTACTTTGTCTCACTTCACATGGCTGCAGAGTAATGTTAGACAATAGGCAATTATATTTTTGCTAGCAATTTTGAAGTGTTATCTACAGTTCAAGCAGCAATGGATACTAAAGATGAAATATTGGAAGACTTTCTGTAGGATGACAGTCTTCAAGACTTCATCTTGTCCCTACTTTAATTTTTTTTTGTGTTTTTAATATTTAAACTGCTGCTTCTGTTTCTGTTAAAAAATACAAAGAATGCATAACAAGTTCAATAACAAACACAATAATTTAACCACCTTCACCTCAGAACAAGTGAAACTAAATAGGTTTAAACACACTCTAACATATTAATTGTAGGCAACATCTATCTGTCAGCTCTATTTACAGTCCAATTTAAAGAAAAAGTGTTCTAGCTTTTCTCTGCCATTTTGCAAGCACTGGGCTGCTACACAATTCTTAATTTATAGTGTCTTCAGTCAAGAGCTAAAGCTGTGTTTCACCTCCTCCCATATTAGAAAAGGCATCAGCAGTCATGGATCTGGTCTCTCTCCTCAGTGCCCAGGCCTGATATGATGAACCTGATCTCTTCCCCTCTTTCAGCAATGTGACCTTTGGCTCCTGCTCAGAGGTAGAAAGCCAAGAGAAGCTGGTTATAGAGGACTCATGGCAGAAGCAGCCAGAGCATCACTCCACATCCCTCTCATGACAGATTGTCTCCTCCCAGTATTATCTAGAACTCCTGTCAGTATCCCTCAACTTTAACTTCCAGCACTCGCAGTATCAGTCGAGATGCCTCACTTTAAAGCCCCTGGAAGGAAAGGAAACCAGGAACTATCCTATTTTTACTGAAAAAGCAGGAATCTCTTCCACAAAGCTCCTACTTCTTTGACTGGTGTGCCTGGTTTGTTGGAAAGATAGATTAATTTTTCCTGGTAGTCAGCCAGACTACTGACTCAGCAAATCTGGAATCCTCCCAGGAAACAATTGCTTAACTGGATTACACCATGGAAACTAACAGCCTGCACAGCTCCAAACACTAAACAGTCCTTTAGAACAATCACCCCAGCAAGGTAATCTATACTTTAACAGCTCAGAATACGATTTTCCAAGTGACAACAAACATGAAGAAACATGTGCAGGTAATTAACTGCATGGACGTCCAACTAAGCCAGTGACAAGTCCAGAGACTTCAATTATGCCTTAAACTAAATAAGTATCTAATAGAATCCAGAGTTTGCTTACTATTCTATTCTGAAAAAAAAGTTATATTTAAGTCTGAAATAGAAGAGGCACCAAGCTTTATCGCAACATGGAGCATGACTCTAATTAGCTGATGCCTTCCTCTCCCTTCTAATTTTTGGAATATACTGAAGCTACTCATGGTTTATCTGATGAGCTTTGCTTAAAGATATTTATTTTGTCTACAGTAGTCAGAAATACAAAGTCATTGTACAGAATCCTGTCACAGCAGGAAAGAGCAATATTCCATATAAATGCTAGCCTAAAGGTAAAAATACCTCAACAGAAGACCTTTCCTGGCATTTTTGCCTTGTCCCAATCCACTGCCAAATACAACAAAGAAACAAACAAAAAACTATTCCCTGCCAATGGATTCAGCTTTTCTTATTACCTGGGTGAATTTGACGGTCTTCTAGAACTATATCTATCCCTCCCAGGCATAAAGTTCAAAGAAACTTTAGGGAGATGCTGAAGGGACTAGTGGGAAGCAATAAAAGATGACTGCCTGGATGCAGAGAAGGCCTCTTGGGAGCAAAGACAAGGACCAGCACTACAATTCAGCTGCATGGGCTAGCCTAAAACATAAAACAGACTGCTTTTTTTCCTGACCTCTTTTAAAAGGTTTCAAGAGTCCCACTGAAAATATCCCAGGGATCCTGAGAAAACTACTGAAGAGCTTAATGTTCTAAAAAGTCAGAAAAAAACCCCCCTCAATGTTGACATTTGATCATCTTACTTTAAAACACACTTGCAGAAACACATCCAAGTCAGTAACCTTCACTCAAAAGAACACAGGCTACAAATCCTATACTCTCCTAAATATCTAATATTTCAAAACTGTTGACAAGTGCTAACCTTTTGCAAGCTCAACAACAATGTGCTATCCTTTCGCAGGTTCAATATCTAAGAAGTACTGTGTCATTATTCCTGTACTTTACACTATGATATGAAATGAAAAACAATACCAGCATTTCTACAATCTCGAAATGTTTGCCTTCACAAAGGAAACAAACTATCACAAGCTATTTTAAAAAATTTATTTGGACAACCCAGAAAAGTGATGCATATTTAAAAAAAAACAAACAAGCAGCAATAACTGTTGGCATGAAGTTTCATTTTCAGCATTGAAGCATACTTGTTGAAACATGCATTTCCTTCCTACACTGAAGGCAGAGGATAAAGCCTTAATAAGTTCATATACAGTTTCTTCACGGGAAGCTACTGTCAGATGAGGTGCTAGATATCTATGTAAACACAGAAACTACTACATTTTTAATCCAATGCAAACGTTGACTTTCTTTTACAAATTAAACTATGTGACTGCAATTAAGTGACTTCAAGGAAACAAATCTTCAGTTATACTAAAATACTGCACTTACACTGCAATCAACTGTGTTGTCTTTTGAGGCTTCTTACACTCTTCTCTAAGTCAAGAGTATGATTTAATCTTACAAGCACCACAGTTAACTAGCTATGGTCTGAAAAACACTTCAATGTCAAATGTGTAAACAGATCAAAGAAATGACTTCAGTACAAGTTGTTAATATTAAACTATCCACAGATGGAAATTATTATGTACCCTGTTCCTCCACTCAAGACTACTATATACACTAGAAAATAAGTGGTTTGAATGCTCTGTCTGTAACCTGCTTTATTTTGTAAAGTAACATAAGATTACTGGGTTTCAGTAGTCACTGTCTGACTTCTCAGAGTCAGGGATTTCCCAAGACAAAAGCCCTTTGTTGACAATGATTTTCTAGTGCCAGCATGCCTAGTGGGGCTTATATAGCAAAAAGCTTTTTGGCATTGGATGGAGGTGTGGACAAACCAGCTTGGTGAGACTTATCTAAAGAGAGGAAGTCTGTGAGCCATAGGATTCTAGCCATTCCAAATTTGCTTTCTGTACTCTACAATGCTTTAGTTCAGTTCAGGGTTCAGCTGGACTTTTAATGTTATAGATATGCAATGCTTTAAGAAAAAAAAGGAACTACTTTTTAATAGTTTCTGTTGAGTTGTTTTTTACCTTTAATATGTTTTAATATTTTATATAACTGTACAAAAGCAAGCAAAAAAAAATACATAAACGATTGTGGAATTCCTATTTAAATATTAAATATTAAATAAATATTTAAACTTTCAGTGTCAGATTCAATGAGTTCTCAATTCTCAGTTCTGTTCAGTGCATAACCCTGCATGACTCACCTGGTGAATCTGTCAGTGATAACATTACTTAGGGTTGGTTTAGTTCACAGCCTTTATTCTACACTTTTATTATTTTTACATAACATCTACAGTGTGGACCCCAAAACATTACAGAACACCTAGAACTGCAAAGGTTTTTTATTAAAGAAACAAACACACTGAAAATAAGTTCCCATAAGAAAGAGAGCAATGTTCAGTGTACACTACTGAAGCATAGAAGAATAACTTGGGGGTGACAAGAATAGAACATAACTATGAGCAGTATTAATTCAGTTAACTTGAGTGTTTTTCTTCAAGAGGAAATATTCATTTTGCCTCTGAGGATCTTCAGTCTAATGAACTCTACTGTAGCCATTAGAAAAGGACTCCTACTAATTACAACTGGCTTAAAGTAGGAAGCTGTTCTCAGCTGCAACACCCTAGGTCTTCATTAACCCTAACCTCAAAGACTGCTTTTTTTTCCAGTCTAATGAGCTAGGGAGGCATATGAGGCTCTGTAGGGACTGGAACTGGGAAAAGAAGATGCGGCTTCTGTCCAAGTGGAAGAGGAAGGCTTCATACAGAGGGAATTTTTGAGTCACTGGAAACGAGGACTCTGCATTTCACTGGAGTAACAGAAAAGGGCAGCTGTATTAAGAGCTGGGTATAAAGGAAAAAAAAAGAGAAAATGTTCACCCAGACCTCAAGACAATTCCCTGTCCTAGTTCTGTAAAATCAGTCATACATAGCTGAAAAATCTTCTAGTCAGCTCTGCCTACAATAGATCTACAGAGGTAGGCACACCCGGTGCTTTATATTCTGTAAGTAATATGTAAGTAATCTTTTTAACTAAATTATTGAAATGTTAAATGATTTAGTAAAATATAACTCCTGAATCTTCACCAAAAAGCAAAGACAATATGTAAGTAGCTCTGCAATATTTCACTTACCTATGCCCCATGAGACACTGCACTCCTAAATGCAGAGCTCAGCTAGGATTTTTCTGAGAAACCACTTCCATATAACATATATAAAAATATATAACA
>JANHGL010010872.1:10151-20235 GCA_024611195.1 Ceyx melanurus | reverse complement strand
AGCCCAGAAAGCCAATGGCATCCTGGGCTACATCAAGAGAAGTGTGGCCAGCAGATGGAGAGAAGTGATTCTGCCCCAAGAATGATTCTATGCCAAATGATTCAATGCCCCATGATTCTAGCCAAAAGAAACAAAGTTTTAAAACAGATTATATTTTAAAAATACATAAAAGGAAAGAAACAATATAAGATGTAAACATAAAAGTGTATCTATGAGAGCTGAATGTTCATAATGGAAGTTCCCTTTTCCTCTTTTAACATGCAGCTGACTGAATCTGTAACTCAACACACTCTTCTGTTTCCACTCTTACAAAAATGCCTGACCTTCACTTTTGAAATGCCAGAATCTATATTGGCACTGAACAACAACCTATCTGGCTGACTGCAATAGCTTCTGCTTATCTTCTCTGGACCAGTCAGAAGACAGATACACAACATTTGTTCACTGAGTTGTGTAATTCTTATACCCCATTACAATCTGGCTGCATAATGCACCAATGCAAAATGCAGGTAGTAATATTAATTATGAATATAAAAACACAGCAGGTGCTCCATTCTGAGCTGATTTAATTTCTTGTGTTTCACCAGAAAATTTCAGTTCTACCACAAACTGTTTCACTTATTCACTGTATTTATTGTATGACATCCAGAAGTATTCTTCCCTAAAATGGACTAAAGTGCTATAGCAATAATAAACAACTCCTCTCAACTATAAATTTTTCTAGATACATTTTTCGTATCTTTCAAAAACCTGTAATATAAGGTCTAATTCGGAAGATGATTATATTTATTATTCCTTAAACTTCCAAGAACATAAGTACAATAAGGAAAAAAAATCTTAATCACAGGCTGTCCCACCTTTCTAAAAGACCTTTTAATTAAGTACACTGAAATGAAAATTAGAAAATGCACAATATTAGGATATTAACTGATTGTATAACCTGATACTACTAGAACTGACAGTTTAGCTTCCTCTATCCTGACCAGTATTGACATATGCAATTAAAAAAAAAATGCACTGGATATGTACAGCTTTTGACATCAGATATCAGTGCCTCAGGGAATGCTTACCACAGCACCGTTCTCAGCAGCCAAGCTGTAGCACTAGCACTACGTTCTACTGCCTCTTTCAGACATGCCATTCAAAAATAATTGCCATAAAATACCTTGCATTTCCAGAATTTTAGAACGTATGTTCTGTTTAGATATTTGTTAACAGAGCTTAGAAATAAAACACTTCAACCAGTTCAATATAAGCATCTGAAGATATATTGCATTTCTTTTGTCTTTCACACTGCTCAAGCTCCCAATATCATCCACTTTAGTGCTCAAGGCAAATCTCTCCTCCTTTCAGAGGGGTTTTGCCTCCTTTCAAAATAAAATTTCAAGTCATATACAATGTTCTTATGGCTCTGTATTTTCGTAGACTTTTTCTGAATTAAGGAGAGCTAACCCATCTTCAGCTAATTTGTAATGCACTACTGCCAAAATCTATAATCATTTGAAACTATGTATGAATTTATTTAAATAAAAAACTGCCTGCATTAGTTTCAATACTTCCCCAAACATTACAGCCTGTTTATATAGCTTTTTCTCTTCTCCAGTACTGCAGAACTGGTAATTCCTTCTTCCCCTCCAAGACACAAGAATTTTAACATTGAGAAATAAAATCATAGAATCATAGAATCATTTGGCTGGAAGGGACCTTTAAGATCATCAAGTCCAGCCATTAACCCTACACTGCCAGGGTCCCTAAACCATGTCCCCCAGCACCACATCTAGACGGTTTTTAAACACCTCCAGGGATGGGGACTGCATTTATTTAACAAAACTATTTATTTAACAAAATGCTGCATTTAGTTAAGGCTCACCTGTGGGAGGACACTGATGCTTTTGAGGAAGAAACATATTGACCTGGTATAAGCTGAGACATCTGACTGAAGGCTTTCATTTGTAATAGTGTAATCACCAGTCAGGCCATGACAGAAGTTTCATTCATTCAGAGAGAAGGGAAGCCTTCTGAGCACAGTTTTGTCTAGTGAAAAACACTGAACTAAGAGTGCAATAAAACACTCATGTGGGTAAGTCTAACTGAATCCAGCAATTTCTCCAAGGTTAATGTGCAATTCAGGGAGGAAACCACTCCCAGTTCTACAATACTGATACAGCATTGCATGACTATCTTCTACTTACTCTTCTGTACTGTTTAGGAGTTGGTATTCCAGCATGCCAATATAGAAAACATGTCCTAGCAATTACTCTTCACAGGAAACTCCTGCAGTAGGACAGGATGAAAACTGAAAGCAGACAAATGAATGATGAAACCTGGGATTCTAGCTTCAGGACATCCCACTGAGGAATTTGGTATAACAATACAACTGAAAAGGTGCAAACAATTGACCCACATCTTATCTTGTGTTTCATCTGTTAAAACTCCATGGATAACACCTACTGATGACTGAGATGTCTCCACTCCTCCTCCTCCTCTGGCAAATCTTATGCTGTTAACAATGTTTCATAATAAGATTTTTTTAACATATCTAGGTAGGTAACTACTGGTTTTGTTGTTTGTTGGTTTGGTTTTTGTTGCTGCTTGTTTGTTTTTTTAAGTTGATTTTGGTGTTTTGTTAAAAAAAAAATATCACAATTGTTGGTCTAAGAAGCAGTTTGCATCAATCAGCTACATGATTTTAAAACCTCATAAATGCAGCTGTAGTAGCAGAAAGGCATTTATGTGCATGTAATCTATAAAGACAAGTTCTGTGAAGAGGTATGAGGAATGATATGATACCTCTTACTGAGTTCACACCATTGTAATTGAGGAAGAAAAAAAAGTCCTCCACTCCAGAACTACTTGAACTACATATTTAAGCATTGTTCCTCCATGAAGTATAATTTTTTTGTATTGTCAAAGTAGTACTAGAAGCAAAAAGTCTGTAATTTTTGGAAATGAAAAGCTTTGGGGTTTTGTTTATATTATATCAGAACCTTACAATCTCACATGCCAAAAAAGACATTGTATCTGAAAATAAATGCGTATTTACATTTACAAAATAGTGTTAAAAATGCATTATGCTTTTCATGAGGCTCTCATGGCCATAAAGTAAAAGAAAACAATTTTTTCTGCTTTCATGTACTATAAAAGCAATTTCTTACATCCATTATCAGTAAGTATTTAAGATACATAGATTTTAAATGAAAGTATTTTATCTTGATAGATCTGCTATTAAGTATTATTTAATCTGATATTAAAATATATTTGAGGCAAGAAAATTAAATAATCTAAATATAGTTTCCTGACAACTTTAGTCCATTCTACCTGAACAGTCTAATATTTATAATATAACAAATACATACTATATACATTTTATATATTTTATATATATAATATTTATAGTAATTATAAACTGTTATCTGATGTAAAATCCATGGCATCTGTTTGGATGACATGCAAGAAATGTCTTCTTTAAGAAAAGTTGTAGTAACTTGTACAAGTTGAAGTAACTTGTACAGTGATCTGAAATTCCTGAAGAATCACTGGCATAAGTGGTAGGCATAAAGATTATAAAAAGTGGTAGAAAGTACTTCAAAAAACACAGTCCTTCCTGTCAAGATGTGTCTTTACTTGAAACAAGAAGACTGAATTATTAAGTCACTAGAAGGCAGAGGAACTAGAGATGTATTTTGATGATCTATGATGATATCATGGCTGAATAAAAAGTAACTGAAATCATCCTTACAAAAACAATTTTGGATTTAAAATCCTGAAGAGCTGTTGGTAAGGGATATTAATTTTCGTTCTCATTTTTCTTTCTTATAACAGAAGTAAAACATTTAAGTAATACCATACAAAAATCAGCTTTCTTACTCTTGTGGTTTACCCACCAAAGCATAATAGTTTGCTAGCAGAGCAGAGCACTAACTCACACAAGAATGCGGGCAAGAGGATAGAAGATAAAAGTGAAGAAAATTAATAATTATCTGTGTTACAACGTAGACTTATTTAAAGCATCTGAAACCCATGTCTGTAATGTATCAGTATAATTTCACTGTATTGTGCTATGATGATTTCCACAAGATCGAGAATAACATTTGATGAAGTATGAAGGAACACTAAGCTTCACATTCTTAACTAAAGCAACAAATGGATGGTAATAAAGACAAACTTATTTCATTAGTCCATCATAAATTAATACCAGATATTATACAGCTGATCATTATTGTCAACAACTGTATAACAGACTTATTAAGATATTATAATAACTATTACATAATAGTACACTTTAGTGATTTACCTTTGGTTACTGGAATACAGTACAAAATTACTTCATGATATCAAAAATGTCAGGCCTTCAGCAAGCAAGGTATACACTAAACTGGAGTGTGCAAGGGAAAAAATATACAGATCCTGAGCAATTGTAAGTACCACCCACACTATCAGGTAGCATATTTCAAATTGCTTATTCAAATGAACCTATTGCTGAAGTAGTAATATGAACAAAATAAGATTATTAAATAAATATACAGTGCAATAGAAAAAAAAAGAAACAAAAGCTAAACAACATAGCAGACATATTATGCCTACACACATCCATGAAAGATTTTGACCCTGCATAGGTTGAAGTCTGTACAAACAAAATTTCTTTTTTCACGAAACATAACTAAGACAAAAATACTGAGGATAATTTGGCTGCAAAAAGCACAACAATAATTTTCATTGTTTTTTAGTTACCTGACAAAACAACTTCAACGAGGTCTCCTTCTTGGATATCTGCAGCTGATTTCACCAACTGGAGAATGTTTTCAGAGGTAGGATCATGGCGGAAGAGCAGAATTTTGTCATACATTCCATAAAAACCACATTCGGGAAACTGCAAATATAAGCCCATCAAAATTTACTATGTTGTAAAATATATCAGTGTAAAAAACAATTAAGATATAATTACATTTTGAGAACAGGCTAGATTATTCCTGAGACTAGTACCAAATGAGAAACAAGTGCATCCCTTAACCACAGCTAATAAGTTTCAAAGACATGTTTCTGAGCAAGGTGATCTACTAAGATCCTCCTGGGTCAGGTGTTTGAACTATACGACCCATGGAACTCCCTTCCAGTCTGTATTACTACGTAATTCTATGAACTCTCCCCAGATCACTGTCACAAAAGATGCCTTAAAGCCAGAATAAATATTTTCCAGTTCTGCCTAACACAAAATTGCTAAATGATAACTCATTAGAAAATATCTAATAATTTAATCTCAAATATCTTGAGATTAAAATTATTAGACACATAAAACAATATTTCCAAACCTAACCATAATAATTTATTTTGATGTAAAGAAGTTGGAGCTTTGAAAGCAGATTCAACCCTGTTTAAACTAAAAAAGAATAAGACCAACCCTTCAGGTTATAAATGAAATGTGAGATTATTATCTAAGCAACACTTTTTTCTTTTTTTTTTCTGCTTCACAAAAATATGTGTTACATTTTTTTCATGCTCCCAGCTTAAAGAACAAAATATTTTGTTTTGAAAACACAGCCAAGAAACAATACATACAAGATTCAATTCTATCTTACATCACTGAACTACTCCTTGTATTATTTGAGAGTTTTATCAACATGCAGTGAAAGAAACACAATGATAAGCACAGCTCGAAAGATAAACTGGTGAGTTTTGATACTATAATGAATTTTAAAACAATGCAGAATAGAAGGAATCCAACTAAAAGTACCTTAAAACAATAATAAATGATTACTGGAAGCTCTGGAACCTATCCAAGTATCCCAAGAATGTTTTTTAGATACAATAATTATCTTCCGGGTTTGAGTTAGTTTTCCCCAGATCTACTACTCTAATGCCAAGAAAGTTGTTCTGATGGTGCAATTCTCCAAATAAAATACTGTGGACGGACCAACTGTTGAAACAGTTACAAAAATATTCCCTCAGCTAAACTTATTCCTGCCAACAATAATGTAGACATGCATAAACAAAAAGCAGCCACATATCTTGGTACTACAGTCCTGCTAATTACAGGGTAAAATAGGAAATGCATGTATGTCAAGCTACCTAAATACTAACAAAAAACTAACTAAAAACGATGGTATTGGATGTAAATTCCCAACATTAATAAAAGCCCTTGTTGTGGTGTAAAACCTGCTTGTAGAGGAATTACCAGGAGTTAAATGGTGATTGTAATGTCTATAAAATATAGTACTTTTGTAGGAAACAGGAGAGTGGAAGTGCATGGGATTCCTAAAAAGGACTTACTTCTAGATGTTTACTAAGTCATCAGCAGTCATTAAGACATCACAACTGTACATGTACACATCAGTTGTCTACTCCAAGTGTGAAATAAAATGCATCTTCTGCAATTGCTTTCACTGTAGCTTATTCTAAGGTGCAATAGTTTACAACTGAAAGAGGATAAATGACCTTTACACCATAAACTTGTTAAACTGCTACAATTTAGTTGTGTATTTCAAGTGTGTCACATCCATTCCCCCCCAACCTTTTTTTAATTAAATAAATCAGGTCTCTAACATAATTTTTATCACATGCAAACTATTTGTAAGTTTCCAGATTTTCGATTTACCAAATTTTAAAATAATATTTTTTTTTTAAATTCTTTTTGTTTGCCTAAGAAAGGGAATCTCTTTTTTTAACAGAACAAATCAAACTAATGTCAGGAACCTGAGAGCTTATCTCCTATATTGAGATAGAAGGATCAAGTAGATAACTTCACATGACCTAGTGAACATGATGATAAAAAAATTGCTATCTAGAAAAAATGGGGATAAAATAAATGGTGAAATGTGTATTACTAATTTTTATATTCTTTATTTACTTATTAAATAAAATTCTCCCTGTCCACAAGCCATGTTAAATCTTGTTTATTACAATCCACAATCATATTAGGCTAAAAAAATGCTAACATTAGCACGACAGGTCTCAATAGATGGACCTCTTTTCCCAGAAGTAGGGAGATACCACTCCCATTGCTTATTTTTAACAGTCCCTTACACAGATTGGGACCCAAAACATCTGGGCATCATCTGAAAGAGTGTGATTTGACATGCTTCAAACTCTTTCAGGATGGACTCAAACAACTAAAAAGCTGATGTGATTGTGGGGAGTGCTTGAGCCAGTAGTCTCATTTTGGTTTATCATAGATATATTTTTATATATAACTTCAGACAATCATTACCATTTGGTACATTCCTAATACCACTTAAGCTACTTAATGCTTTAATATGGGCAGTGTATTTTTCCCTATTTACAATACCTTTCTTTTTACTTTTTCACCACAATCCTTGATTAGTTACATGTTATATAAACTACAACGTGATACCTGCAGCATATAAGAAACCTTTCCCAGTTAGGCTATCACAAAGTAGTAAGCATCCTGGTCTTCACGATGTAAACAATATTTTAGACAATAAATATGCACATACAAATATTTCACTTGTTCTGTTCACAAAAATTATTTGCTGCAGAAAGCTGATTCTTTCATCTCTCTCAGATCAGGAATTGAGTACTTTGCTCAAACACCTGACTAGGACTCTTTCTGCAGCTTCTGTGTACTGAATAAAGATGACCACAAGGAAAAAGAAACTGAGCTCCCTCACAGAAATATCTGTGAAACAGATGAAACATGTCCATGGTAAAACATAGGAACCTGGCTACTTTGGAGAGAGTCTGACCTGTAAGCAACCTTTTTGTCAGCCTCTTTCAGTATACTTGTTCCCTGTGGTCATTATGGGCAGGAATTCCTTCCTTTGCATAATATCTTTAAATCGACATGTTCTCTTGCTTGCTACCTTTGCCTCCTGCCACTAGATGTCAACTCACCTTCTACCACTCAAATTACTCACTGTCAAATATTGAGTGTATACCACCACATTACTCAAGCTACTTGTATGCAGACATTAAAAACTCTCTGTTCAGGGCAAGCAGCAAGAGACAGAAGCAAAGAATCAGACTAAAAGAATCTTAATGATACTATGTGGCATTTTTTCCAAATCTGGACTCTTTCACCAAACAACAAACAGAAAGCAAATCTGACACGTCAGTAACACAGCTCCAAAAGGCATTTTGTGAATCTTCTCTATTAGAGATTCTGATGCAAAGAAGATGATGTAGAATCAAGCAGATGTAAAGAAAAGTAAGTCTAATAATACATTTCGTCACATAAAAATTCCAAAGTTCATGTGCCACACATGACTTGTGTAACTGACTTCTCTATCATGTAGATTAAGATGTTAATCCAATAGAAATATTATTTTGAGTCTCATTTTACAATGAGACTCAAAATAGAAATTAGTCTTCACATCATGTTGGAGCCAAAAGCATTACCACATATATATCACATCTGCATATGCTGCATCATTTCCCTGAAAATTTTCACTGGCAGAAACACTGGGAAGACATTTTGTGTCCTCTTAGTTATTTCATACTGAGAACTTGTGAGCATTATTCTACTAATACCGATCCATTAATGCCACATTTCTCTAAGGGGACCTCAAAAGAAAAGCTCCCACAATTCCTATATACGTTCTCTGCGCAGCACAACACTGTCCTCCCAAGTATAGAATTGCAAAGTTTTCTGCTAAATGTTCAGGAGAAGAATGCGACACGCGTCAGATTGCTGACAGGCTTATGCACTTATGCAGATGCTTCATGAACAGATTGCACTTATCACCAAGGAGCTTGAGAACTGAAGCAGAACCTTTCATGTCCTTCAGAGAAGAGGCAGCAAAAGGATCACGAATCACTAAAAAATCCAGTATTTTTTCTTGTTTCTTTAATAAAAAAAAAATTTAAAACAGTGACTGGAGTCCCCTGCTCACAAGTATTACTGTTTCTGATGATGCAGTCTTACTAATTCTATGCCAAAACAAGCTCCTAATTAAAGAAAAATCAAAAGAAACAAAGGGCCAATTCTATACATTATTTAAGACACACATAAACAAATACCCCACCCCCCTTTTCCGTAAGAGCCTACCACCAGATGTGTTACAGTCATCTCTAAGCATTACATCAACTCAGGAGACTCAGTCACATATGTAAAGATTATATAGCTACGGAACAAGTGTCTTTGATTTTTTTATGGACTGCACAACACAAACTACTTGCAGTTTCTTCACTGAGTTAGGAGACCTAATAAAGGTCTAATAACGATCTAGAGATCTTTTTCACTTATATCTCTTCCAAAAGACAATTTCCTTCAAGATAGATGTCTACAAATTTGCTTAAAGATATGATACATATTATTTTTTCAAAGTAGAAACTAAAACAGCTCTAATCATGATTACTGTTTTAATTAAAGCATTACAATATGTATGTTTTCTTCCTGAAAAAGCAGAACTCTCTCACATTTTAAGTGTTAAAGTGGTTTAGTTTTTTTTTAATTACTTACTCTTTCATTGGCTCACAACTTTAACTCTATATTCCAGGAAATACAGTAAAAGCCATTTGAAAAATACCTGTTAAGGTCTCTCTTCTATTTAATTTGTTAAAAATGTGATTTTTTTTTTTTCTTTAAGTGTAAGAATCATGTTTTTTGCAACTTTTAGTAATAATAACTAGTTTGTGCTCTGGTCAGTTTTCTGGTTTAATATTTATTAGTAAAATCACTGAAGAGAATTAGTTCTATTCTAGGTGACACCAGGGTAAGTTTGAATTCTAGCACCAGTTGATACGGATGTTGAAGAGGACTCACTGAAGCTGCAAACTTATTTTCACAAATTCAAAAAATTTCAAAACAAAACTGAAAGAGTTATAAAGTCAATGGTTGGGTTCTGGAGCAATCGAGAGGCAGAAAACTAACGTGCTGCTTTTTGAAGAGGGAAACAGAGCTATCTGCACAAGTGCAGACCACAAAATAATGGAACATGGTTCAACAAATGAAAACATGAAGTACAGTATTACTATTTACTACCACCTTGGCTTTTGGAAAAAACAGAAAACTTGATAATGTAAAGAGAAGCCTGCACGAGTGTAATTTCACGGGGACACAAAACTTTGCAAAATACTATGTCAGGCCCCTGGAAACATGGAATGCAATTTACTCTGATGTAACAGGGAC
>JANHGL010010872.1:0-10051 GCA_024611195.1 Ceyx melanurus | reverse complement strand
AAAATTTCAAAACAAAACTGAAAGAGTTATAAAGTCAATGGTTGGGTTCTGGAGCAATCGAGAGGCAGAAAACTAACATGCTGCTTTTTGAAGAGGGAAACAGAGCTATCTGCACAACTGCAGACCACAAAATAATGGAACATGGTTCAACAAATGAAAACATGAAGTACAATATTACTATTTAACTATCACCTTGGCTTTTGGAAAAAACAGAAAACTTGATAATGTAAAGAGAAGCTTGCACGAGTGTAATTTCACAGGGACACAAAACTTTGCAAAATACTATGTCAGGCCCCTGGAAACATGGAATGCAATTTACTCTGATGTAACAGGGACCCCAATCTGAAAAGCAATGATGAAATTCAGCTACTGTAGTATGTGATTAGATGAACATGCACTCTTAGTGAATTGCTTTTGCCATAAACAAGGGAACATTAAAGAAGCATGTGCATTTATTGCCTCTGATTTTGGCACTGATGCAACTGCAACAGGAAGTCTACTCATACCTAGAATTTAAAATTCAAAAAACTAGGACACCAGAGGAAGGATTCAGGGAAGAATGGGAACTGAAAGACAAGCTCTCCTGTATGCAGCAGCAGGGAATTGTAGAATTTATAAAGGAAGGTCAGGATGTGATTTAATAATTTTTGGTAAGCATCACTATGAGAAATTAAAATGTGGTTATCTATTGCTTCAACTCTCTTGCAGACAAAGAAACAGAAAGCTCCAATTTTTGACAGATGAGGCTATGTATAATTAGACCACCTAATTATTTTGCTGACCTGATTTTTTTTTCTATTATTTTAAGCATCTGAACCAAGTCCTCACTGAAAAACAAGAATGGTATTCCACATTATAGGATTATTTTTTTTTTCTAAAAGACACTAAAAATTATTTCAGACAACTCCTGTTGACTTTCATATTCAAAAATATTCGAAGAAAGTACCATTATGTCATACTCAGCAACAATCACAATCAGGCTAACTGCAGAAAGCAGCTTTCTTTGGACTCTTTTTATGGTTTGTTTGATTTTTTAGTCTCAGGATTACAAAATAGCTATCTTATATATCAGATATCTGACATCCTGCCACTTATTTTGGCATTGAGAAGACCTCTAATATAACAAACTCTGTCTAGTTCTGAGTGCCCAGAGATACTCCAAGGACAGGGCAAAAAAATAATTCTGAAAATGCTATAAAAGGAAAGATTTAAACAGCTAAGCAATGATTAGGGGAAAGAAGATAGATCAAAGGAAACTGACAGTCAGTCTTTAGTTCTGTTTGTTAGGAATATCTATCACTGGAGGTTCTCAGAACAAGTTAGACAATGAAGGATGCAGATACAGCTGATCCTAACTTGAAAGAGGAGGAAAGCCTTTTGGGTCTATCTCTGCATTTACAACTCTTCCGAAATATTATTTTTTTTAAAAAATCACTTTCAGTTCAGAGCAAGAAAAGTAAAATATACAAGGCACATACCTACAGTTTAATGTACCTTTTTAAGCCACATTCCTGTGAGTTTCCCTTCTACTTACCTAAAATTCCCATTGTAAGTTCAAATGGAGAAACAATTCCTCATTTTTTATCCTGAGCTCCTCTGCAATATTGCATAGCTGCCACATTTCACAAGGGAAGGTTTTACATCTCAGTGTGGGTGAATTCATGTCCACCCCCATCCAACTAGTACTGACAGATTATTTGACAGTTTAATTTCAGTCAGACCTATATTCCTGAAGAATATTTTTAAACATCAAGACAAAAGTTGCCTATAGAGTTTAATATGTCTGGGACGTGTATCTAAGATATCCTACCTCTATCAGATGAAACGAACACACTGTCAACTCTGAATTCTTACATAGGTTGCCCGTCTTCAACTCTCTACTCTCATCATTCAATATTTTAGTGCTTAATTTTTCCAGTACAAAGTTTCAGACTCAGTACAAAGTTTCACTCACTTCATTAATGATATTGACAATGGGATCGAGAGCACCATCAACAGGTTTGCAGATGACACCAAGATGAGTGGTGCTGTTAAAAGGCTGGAGGGATGGGATGTCATCCAAAGGAACCTGGATAGGCTGAAGAGGTGGGCCCAGGTGAACCTCATGAGGTTCAACAAGACTAAGTGCAGGGTCCTGCATCTGGGTCAGAACAACCCTCACTATCAATACAGGCTGGGAGATGAGGTGCTGGAAAGCAGCTCCGCAGAAAAAGGACTTGGGGGTGTTGGTGGATGAGAAGCTGGACATGAGCCAGCAGTGTGCACTGGCAGCCCAGAAAGCCAATGGCATCCTGGGCTACATCAAGAGAAGTGTGGCCAGCAGATGGAGAGAAGTGATTCTGCCCCTCTACTCTGCTCTGGTCAGACCTCACCTGGAGTATTGCATCCAGTTCTGGAGCTCTCAACATAGGAAAGACATGGACCTGATGGAGCAGGTCCAAAGGAGGCTAACAAAGGTGATCAGAGGGCTGAAACACCTCTCCTACAAGGACAGGCTGAAGGAGCTGGGGTTGTTCAGCCAGAAGAGGAGGCTCCAGGGAGATCTTATAGCCACCTTCCAGTAGCTGAAGGGGGCCTATAGAAAGGCTGTAAAGGGGTTGTTTACAAGGCCCTCTAGTGAAAGTGATATTTGACAGTATTGTTCTCAAGGTCAACAAGTGACTGGAACTTTTCTCATTGCTCTACCCTTCTGATGTTGACTTTAAATGGGTTCTCATGGTGCTTTAAATTTTAGCTCTCATGTTAAAAAAAAGAATTGTAAATGCTTTTGTGAATACATATTGACTTAATCATGACTTTGAATATTTAATTTCAAGTGCTGTCTCCTGCCTTCTTGCAAGAACAGTGTTATTCAATTTATTATTAAAAAAACTTTTTAAAATGTACTTCTAATTAATTATTCTACAATTTCAGATGAAAAACTGTGTTCTACAATTGATGTTGGAATTAAAAAATAATATTTTCTTAGCATATTCTTCTTAACAATGGCTTAAATAAAGGTATGAAATTTTGGGGTTTTTTTTCTTACTTGAAGTCAGAACTGTTAACTTATAAATGCTGCAGAAAGGCAATTTTAACCAAGAGCAAATAAGTATATCAACTACTTGAACCTACTCGTTCTCAGAGTATTTCTTAGAGAATACCATATTAAAAAAATGTACCACTAACAGCAAGGAATTTATGGACTCCTGCCTTTTATGAAGAAACTGAAATCTCTGGCACAAACCACAGTATGTTGAAGAGTGCTACAACCAAAGTCAAAATTCTGTTCCTGCTAGGGGAAAAGCAGCTGACATTAAAATAAGAAAACTTTTCAGACCTTCATCTAATATGTAAAGAAACTCTTCTAAATTCTAATAACAAACGAGTCATTGTAATCTCGTTTGCTTGAAGTCTCGGCCATTTGGCACACAGCCAGCCAGGGGCAAAGAGCCAGACACTTAATACACAAAGTTCCTAGCAACTAGAAGTCAGCAGGGAGCAGGAGATTGTATTACCAGCAGCCCAGTGAACAAGTTCTCAGCTATTACAGAGAAATATACAGCATGACCATTTCATGGGCCTTCTTAGTCTTTTACAATAGTTAAGAACCAGGAAGATGGGCAGTAAGATTCATAGCCAAAGGGGACAGAAACCTAAGTCACCTATGCTGTATGATCCTACGAATGTGGAGTAAAAATGTCAATCATCTAATGAAAGTAAACCAGAGGTGTGATAAACAGGATGATTGATTTTGCTTCAGCTGGCAGGGTGTTGCAACAGGCGGACTGGTAGTCTGTAAACATCAGAACACCCACTCCCAGGGACCATGGCAGGGACAGGGCTGTGTTTATGTCCTGAAAAAGTGCGCAAATGGGGGGGGGGGGGGGGGGGGGTTAGCGGGTTGTTGCTATGCCAAAATTGTATAAATACCTGAGATCCACGCGGTTTGGCATGCATATAGGCATTTTAGGCGTGCACCCAGCGCTGTAGTTCTTTGTTCCTTGGATTTTTGTCCCAGAATAAATTTTAAGCGTGAGTGCGTTTCTCACAAGAGACAAAAACACAGCCTCATTCATCACCATTTTAAAATCCAGGATCTCAGTTAAGCTGGTTTGAGTTTTTTGCTCACAACTAAAACAGTCCTCTTTCCTAGCAAGACAAAAAACAAAACCACAAAAAAAAAAAAAAAAAAAAAAAAAAGAGTTTTGGAGTTTTGTTGGTTTAACTTTCAAATCCTCTTGTGTCCCCCCCCACACCTTTTCTTGCACAGCAAAGAAAAGGGCAAGTAAAGTCAGAAGCAACTAAGAAGTTTAATTCCATTTTTAAATTCAAAAATAGTGGGGGTTAATCATTTAGCTCTGACCACATACATTTCTGTTGAGTGTAGCACCAAGCCACAAGTTCTCGTGGCCAGTGCAGGACTCTCACAATATGCCACAGCCCAAACCAAGCCAGACCAGTCCCCGCTATGTGCTTCTGCTCCACATCCTTTACGTGTGATACTTACCCATCATTTCCTATGCCCAATACCAATTCTGGTAATTGCTCTTATGCATGCTAAGTTAAAATTTACTTTTATTAATTTGATTCTCTTGGTTCACACTCATTTCTGGATGCTGTGCTAACCATTTGCAACCACACTAAAAAGAAACACCCTAAAAAAATTAAAAAGCTGAAAAAAAAAAAAGTCACGTGGAAATAATCAAATATATAACTGTCCATCAAGAGGATGCATGCAAGCAGTTCTTTTCTGTATAATCAGTCAGATTTTCTTTACCAAATGATCCACCAGCATCATTTCCACTATTCTGTCACCTAAATGACAAATCTGAATATAGACCAAATTATTGGGGGCAGAAACGATTTCACATGCACAGATGCAGATTTCATATCCACAGGCAGGTGCACATTCAAGTATCCCAAGTTTTTGTTGTGCACATTGGTTTCCGATCATTCCCTTCTTCCCACCCACTGGTGCTCCTTTAGACATCTGTGATTAGAGACTGCAGATCATCTTAGTCCATAACCACAGACTTGGTTGCATCAAGAAGCTCTATTTGCAGCCTGCAAGTGTGTGCAGATAATCTCCTTCAGTAAACCAAAAAATTCACCACTCTGGAAAAGTTACATTACAGAGAGTGCTCTAATAACAGATTCTTTCTAATTATAACAGCATGCTATACAGATTTGCAAGGTGGGACTCCTAATTTCAACTATTTAAAAGATAATTAAATAGTGAGTAAACTAGAAATTGTCTTACAACTGCTTTTTTTTGTTGTTCTTGTGTATAAAGAAGACAAACTGTTTAACGCTCTTTAGTGCAATCACAATGAACCCATTGTTCCTCAACATGACTCAAAATTATTCCAACTTGCAAACTTGCCTGAATTTTGTTATATCTCTTGTTTTAAATTAATTTTTTATTCTACAGCTTTTACAATCTCAGAAGTAGAGGAAAACAACCACTCTGCAGTGGTTGTCAGAAAAAAAGCCTCAGAAAGGACAAGTCACCAGTATCTTGGCCTGCCTACTGGTTCTAAGAACTAAAGAGTGTTTGCCAGGTTTGCCACATCAGACTCCTGCTCTTCTCTTCCCCTTAAACTACAGCTAGCTTTGAGAGAAAAGCACTTGATTTCACCCAAAATCCCACACAACCAAAACAATGGAATCATCTGATCCTGAATGGAACTGACTGTATTTATGAAAAAGCTGAAAGAAGAGGCCTACCATAAAAGGATAACTGAAAGACAACCAAAAAAGGACAAGAAGAAAGAAAAAAACACCAACTAATGAACTAAGCAGTTACGAGGAATTTTTAAACAGAAGTCTTCACACTGGTAATTTTTAAAGTTTAAAAATCATTCTGTCAGTGATTACTTCTGCCAAAGTGGAAAAAAAAAAATCCTTCTAGTTAAAATGAAATACGCATAAATACACTAGAGTGACAAAAGACTATTTTTTTTTCTTTCAGAGCACTATAATTTTACTTAAATGCTAGGCGTTCTTTCTAAACAGAATGGCATTTCAAAGAGACATCTAATCTTACATTTCAAATGCAGCAGTCATCTCTGAAACAGTCTTTAATAAAATTTCAAAACAGCAAGAAGCAAATTAGTGAAAAAAAATTAACTGTATTTTTCATAAAAACATGATAATCAGGAAACAAATGCACCTCTCCCTACACCCCTTCTCCTTCCTCCAAAGTCTATGCCTGCACAAAGATAGAAGCTGCCACTAAACCACAGGACCAAACCTGTTAACCACAATGGATAAATAACTCACCATGTACCGGCATCATTTGACATGAATGCTTTCCCTTGAGATTTGGAAATAAATAAACATGTATATAGTAATGTGATCACTGAAATTAAATAAGAACATTTTAAACTCTAGATCTTTTAACAACTAATTGTTCTTTACTGAAAAAGGAGAGTTTGTGCCTTTATACTAGCCTACAATGCATCTCTAAAGGAACTTGAGTAGATTATCAGGTCAAAGGGTGTTTTCCCCTACTGACAATAATAGAGAACTTGCTACATATATTTACTTTTACTAATTGATTGTAATTGCTTAACCTTCACAACTATGATGAGAGGGACAACAAGGAGGAAATATGGAGGATTAATTTACATAACCAGAACAGAAAGCTTGGCCAGTTCCAGCTAATAAAGTGTGATGTGAGGACAACAGGGCACAAAATTCATTGAAACACTGATCCCAGAATTACAATGGAGGAAGATCTGGATTTCAATCTCTCCTGCCCTTAAAGAAGAACATAAAGAAGCATTTTAGACTGTCAACCAGACTTCTTTGCAAGGCCTGAAGATTAAAAAGGGCACGTATCTCACAATTATATCCACAGTTAGCAACTGTTAGTAACTCAAATTCAATCACTTCTCAGATTATTTTTATTTACTCATTTCACATATCTCCAGCTTACGTTTTTGAAATATAAGTGACTTCCTTTATGCATGGCTACCAAGTATAACAGTTAATTTATTCCTTTAGAACTGTCTTGGTTTGAGTTAGAACAGAACCAATCTGTTCAGTGATTTTACTTTTCAGCTCAGTCTCTTCTTACTAACTACACTTTCCTAAGGTAATGGGATATTTTTGCAGACAGTGTCTGATAGCAATGATAGTGCTTGATGGTTATAGTTACTACCAAGGATTGATGGGCAGACCAAGGTCACTGCAAAATCTTGTGTACTAGATTGGGCATGGAGAAAGTAAGAGGCTGCACCTGTGGAGAGGAGTGATGACCCTGAGAAGACCAATGAGGTATTCCACCCCTATATGTCATAATCAGTGTAAAGTTAAGGGATCACATGGGTCAGGCTCTCTTCTTTAATGGCCAGCATCCAAGAAGGACTCTCTGATTGGCTTTTGATCCCAGTCTGTGTGTTCCTGAATACAGTTCCATAATCCATATCCTGAACCTGGTACCCATCTGTGCCACTGTGTCCAGTCTGGGATTTCCCCAGTGCCTGTCCACAGCATTAGGGGTGACAGTGATGTAACTGCCATCAGAAGGGCTGGGTTTGATATTGGTTTTCTATATATTTCACAAGACATACAAATATGTTACACACATATATACACTATATATATATATATACACACTATATATATAGATATATATATATAATAAATTGTTATTCTTGTTATTAAAGGTGTTCTAGTTTTCTTTTCCAATCTTAGTCTCATTTATTCCCGTTCTCCCAAGGGAAGAGAGCTAATAGAGAGCACCTGTCATTCACATAGTGGCAGGGTTGGTTTTTTTACATACTGGTAAAATCCTAGAACACCAGACATGGGTAGGCAATTACATCTTTTATATGGCTTTTAGCAACTGCAGGGTGCTGCAAATGTCCTAGGAATGGATGAGACTGAAAAGTGGAAGACAATCTAGTGGTGGTACAGACTGCTCAAAGGAAAAGAAACTGACAGCCTAGAGAACAGGACAGACATAGGCATGGACTAAATCCAAAGTCTTTCAGCACATGCACCCTGATTATACATAATACATGAATACAATCCATCTACAACATTTCTTTCTCCCAGTAAGATTTTATAACTTTTTATTAACTGGCTTGGGAAACTAGGTTACACTAGATTCTTGCTGTCATCTCATACACTTCACATGCAGAGACAATCCAGAGACACTCCAGCCACCTCTACCAGGTCAAACAGGAGTTATAATATACTACTTTAGACTGGCAACTCAGAAAAGAAGAGCGTATCAGATTTATCAACCTCTTTCATCCTTTTAAATGCACCATGAACTCATTCAGAAGCAACTGTTGTGTTCACAAATACTTACTAAATTAGACATCAACAGTCTGCCTCATTATATCTAGTGGAAATATACTCTTACATCCTTGAACAATGGCCAGCTGAATGACCACATTCAACAGAAAGTGGATCACACAAGAACATTTTGAACTAGATTTTATAAGTCAATTAACAAAGATGATTTCTACTGAAATCAAAAGATCCTGTCTAATTTAGAGGAAAAAAAAAAGACACAAACATCTTCTCAAAGACGTTACAGGAAGATAAAAGGGTCAATTTTACCTTAAATACTATGATTTTACTACTTTTATCAGGTAGTACAATATTGTATTTAATCTAAACCAAATATAAAATTTAAGTATGAAAATGGAGGGTTGCCTCTAAAAAAAACCCTCTAGCTTAAGTTCTAAGTATATTCAGTAGAGAGTGATCTGTCAGTGCCATCAGTAAAAAGCACTGATAAGACTTCAATTATTGGATAATCCCTACACTACACTATCAACACATAAATAAATAAATAATCAAATTTATTATTTGGAAAGAAGATAAAACTAATATGACGAAGGAAATCAATAGTATATTGTGTTGGATGAGACTAAGTTTTACTCAGTTAATCTGTCACAGAGAACCCGAAAGAGAAAATAACAGCAGCTTACACATGTATCAAGATCTAGAACAGAAGGAAAAGGACAAGGAAAACCAAGACACAATCTAACAGAAGTATCAGGTGACTAGAAACAGAGTCAGGCTGCATATTTAAAGGGGATTCCTTAGCTTCAAATTTATCTTTCATATAGCTTTTCCAGTAAAGCCCCAGGGACAGAAAGCCAAATCTTCTTAGAAGTCAAGATCAACAATTTCAGAGTATAATTTCAGGATATGCTTTTCTGCAACAGCAAATGATAACATATGAGATTTTTCAGTTCTAGAATCCTATTTGAACGTAAGAGAGAAAAAAACCCCAAAAAAACCAAAAAACACATCCACGTTGCTAATAACCTTACCAAAATACTAAATTATTACTAATCTGTTAATCAGTTTTATTCTCTTAGAAGTAGGCATAATGAACAATCTGCTGAAGCAATGCAAAATCTTTTGAACTAAACTGACATTAAAGCTGAAATCTGCTGGAATGTCCCAGAGATAAATTTTCACAGTGTTTTAGACTATCTTCTGGAAAGAAATAGCATTGAAAGCATTAACTTTTACTAATATACAAATACTTCATTAAAGATAAATAATATTTTTTTAAATAAACTTTTCCTCCAGGAAGTTATTAAAAATGAATAGAAATATGAAACCAAACCCATTAAATCTGTTTTCAGAACTCATGTTATTTTCCTAGTAACCTGAGAACCTTTTATATTATTTTCCTATATAACATCCACTGGAATGGTACACTGGAATGACAATCTAGTCACTACTGGAATGACTTACCTATCAGTGCTACCAAAAAGAAGGATAAAAACTAAACTACTGCTGCAGCTGTGATGATGTAGGAATTCAAAACCTCAGCACTGCACATGCAATAACTACCTGTCTTTCTGTATTTCTTATGGGTGCTAAGAAACTTATAACAACTCCTTTTTCTAATATTTCCCTGTCCACAGGTTCTAAACTCCTTTTCACTGAAACTAACACTGATTAACCTAAGTATGAGAGGTTCAGAACAAGTGTTCTCAATTGTACTTCTTTTTATAGTCACCACTTTTGTTTTGCTCCTAATGAAGGGCTGGCATGTTTTTTTCAAAATTTTAGTTAGCACCAATTAAAA
>JANHGL010010871.1:19907-34652 GCA_024611195.1 Ceyx melanurus | reverse complement strand
GGGGGAACCCGGGGGGGTGGGGCAGGGGCCGCCGCGGGGGGGTGGCGGGGGGGATGGCAGGGGGGATGGCAAGGGGGATGGCTGCAGGCAGGAGGACTCTCTTCCCCTTTCCTGCAGCCACCCACGTTTCAGCTCAGAGGCCAGAGAGATGTGCCAAAGGTCCCGATGATCGAGAGCAACTTCTCCTTCCAGAGCAGAAGTGGGAGCAAAGCACCCAGGGCTTTGGGCAGCAACTGCCTGCTTGTTTGGAGCAGGATGCCATGGGTAACCCAGTTGCATCTGGATGAGATTCTATTCCATGGGGCTGCTCTGGCAGGGGGGTTGGACTCGAAGATCTCCATGGTCCCTTCCAACCCCTGACACCCCGTGATCCTTGTGATCTCTTTTAGAGGGACAGAGCACTTCTGCAAGCCATGCCTTGGATTAATGGCTTGAAACAGCCACTGTGGAGCTGGTAAACTCAGGAAGCAGCAGGACAAATGCCACGTATTAGTGACTAAGCAGCATTGACCAAGAGCTGGATTCAACTTGAGTCAACATTTACGACATGGGATAAATGACTCCTTTTCCTTCCCTCCTTACAGAGGCAGGAGGTATTTTAAACCTCCCACTAACAGGAATTAAATTCTTGCTTCACTTTTGGACTATCCCCCACCCAAAATCTGCCTCTCTGCTTCCTGGGGGGGGGGGGCTGCAGAAGGGCAGGAGCTGTAGGCACCATCTGCAGTCATCTCTCCTGGGAAGACACTGGCAAAAAGAGGTGCCAGTATTTATAAATTAAAGGAATGAAACCCCTTTTTGCTGGCCAAAGGACTGGGTACCAAGAGCCAGGAAGCTGAAAGTATATTTCAGACTGTTTCAGCCCCACTGTGGCTTTCACTGTGAGTATTCACTGACCACAACCCTCCAGCCAGCCCTGTGTCATGGCACTGACTCGATGGGGGTGGCTTTGCTGTGGGTGACAAGAGGAGCAAATGCCCAGGTTGGCTGGTAAAGAGCTCTGCCTCTGAGCTGAGGGATGAAAAAGGCACAGCCACTGATGTGCAGAGCAGTTTGCATCCATGGATTTTGAGTTCTCAGCTTGGAAACTCTGCTGTCCCTCTCATGACCCTCTAGACATCAGTTTGGGTTGGCCTGGCTGCATTTCCACCAGGATGGGCACTCTGAGCTCCATGATACCACCTCGTTCGACAGCTTGGGCAGGTGTAAACACATTTAATGGGGGACACAACAGCCCACGAGCTAAAATTGAGGTTGTTTTTCTTTGTGGTCAAAACATTGTTCAAAATATCAGGAGGCACAGGGAGAAGCAGCCCATGCAGCCGTGCCAGACTCTATCCCAGCCCTGGAGCAAAGAGGCCACTTGGCCTCAGCCTACCCTTTATTTTCTTCCATGGCTATAAAATGACTTTTAAAACCTCTGTTAAATGCCAGCCCAGCTATGCTGCTCTTCCCAGCACCAGGAGCCCTCCACAGGGACAGAAACCAGCAGGTGGAACAGAGGACACTCAACGTGCTTTCCCTTTGGAGCAGCAGAGCTGCCTCTCCTGATGGGAAAGAACCCTGAGGGAATCTGTCCCCCTCTCTTGCAGCACCAACTGCTACCCCAGGAAATTCCAACCTCTCCTCGTAGCATTGCTGTCCTGCTTGATATTAAATGTACTCCTTTTTGGGGGGGAGTTTTGATGCTATCAAAACAATATGGTCATCTGGAAAGCCTCCAGGCAGTACTGATCTTAATTACTTCACAGTAGAGTTTATTTTTCCTCCCTATCTGCTTTCCTGCTTGCTCACCCCTCTTTCTGCTACTGCATCAGCAGGATGATCCCCAGCCCTACCAGTCCAGGGCAGCTGCTCTGGGTGGTACCTGTGAGCCCCAGGGCAGTGCCAAAACCCAGAGCATCTCCTGCCCCAGGGCTGAATTATCACTAGCCAGGCTATAGGAAACTGAGCACAAACACCCTCTACCTGCCTAACAACACCACCAGCTCAAACAGCCAGAAACCTGCAATCAAAAGGTGCCCCATCACTCACTGTCCGGCTCAGAAACGTGCAGGGCAAGATAAAGAGCAAGTAAAAAACCCCACCACTTCCTAGAGGAAATGTGAAAAACAGCTCTTTTTTCCCCAAGCTTACACTTGTTTGGAAAGTTTTGTCCAAGGTTTTCAGATAAGGAAATATTTTACTTGCTTGAAAGCAGGCAAAATTTAAAGTAACAACCTTTTGCCCAGCTCCAGCTGAGGGAATTATGTCCAAGGGCTAATCCAGGCAATTACATGCAAGGGAAATTATGTGATTTTGGACTGACAAGAATTAAAACCATTTTAGCAAGCACAGCTAAATACTCATCTACTTTTGCTTTAAGCAAAGCTGTCTGGCTACATCTTTCCCAGTGAATGACTTGTTTTCCCAGTGGGCAGAAAAAATCTGTATGTCAAATACCTTTAGGGCTCTTTAACACGTATTTTCTCTAATAAGTAACAGACTGAAACACAACCTTTCCTTTCACCTGTGCTGCACCAGGGGATTACTTCATATGCTGTATCTTAATAAAAATATTGTTTCTGCCTATGCAGGGAAGGGTGGCACATCTTTTTGGTTGGGTTTCTTCCACACTGAAGGCTTCAGAGGGTTCAAGCCTGTGCTGCTTTACTCTTTCCTAGGGGTATACACTTCAGTGTGCAAGAGATGCACATGGTTATGTCTAAACACCACCACCAAAGCCAAGACTCTGCTCATCTCTGTGGGACCCAGGCACAGGACAAGCCTGCAAGGAGCCACTCTAGTGCTGGACACTCTGTTTTTATGGGGATAAGACACTTTTTGTTCATTACTGTGGAGGCACTTGAACCTCTCTCTGTTTTGCTCCATAAGGAAGATAAAGTGAGTGCAGCTCCCTCCAGAAACAGGGTAGGTTTGGGCAGTGGGGGCAAGTGCAGCCCCTCTCACAGCCTTCAGGCACCAGCCCAGAAGCCTTCCCTATTTTACAGAATCACAGAATAATCTTGGTTGGAGAGGACCTCCTAGATCACCGAGTCCAACCACACCTACAACAAAACACCTAAATACCTGACCACTGAGAAAAAAAAACAAACACACAAAAAAAACCCCAAAAAAACAAAAAACTTCATCAAAAAACACCATCACCACAAACCTCCTGCATATCTGCCCCTAGAGCATGTCAACTTGTTCCTTAATCCAAGCACCATGTCAACTTGTTCCTTAAACCCCTCCAGGGATGGTGACTCTATCACCTCCCTGGGCTGTTCCAGGGCCTCACCACTCTCTCCATAAAAGAATTTCTTCCTAATATCCAATCTAAACTTTCCCTGATACAACTTGAGGCCATTCCCTCTGGTTCTATCATCAGTAAATTGGGAGAAGAGCCCAACCCCAGCCTGGCTACACCTTCCTGGCAGGGAGCTGGAGAGGGCAATGAGCTCCCCCCTCCGCCTCCTCTGCTCCACACTGCCCATGCCCAGCTCCCTCAGCCTCTCCTCACACCCCTGCTTCTCTTGGCAGCTCCTCTGGACACGTTCCAGCCCCTCAGGCTCTGTCCTGGAATGAGAGCCCCAGAACTGAGCCCAGCACTGAGATGAGACCTCCCCAGGCGTGAGCACAAGGGCACCATCCCTGCCCTGCTCCCGCCGACCTCAGCCACCCGGGTAGCTCCCCGCCACATCCCCACGAGGTGCAGCGTGCCAGGGCTAACAGCCTCCTACCTGAGCAGAGGACTCCCTTGTACCTGGCGCAGGAGAAGTCGTCGCACTCGCAGAAGGGCCCGTAGATGTTGCCGAACTCGCTCTCGTAGCAGAGGCACTGGTTGCAGCTGCACTCCCCTCTCCCACTGCACAGGGGTTTGCCCTCCGCCTCCCGGCACAGGGCCTGGTGCACGTCGGCGTTGGCGCCCTCCTGGCACTCGCACTTGGCCCCCAGGTAGCCGGCGTGGCAGTCGCAGAGCCCGCAGGAGTAGGTGCCGTTGCCGCTGCACTTGGCGCTGGCCGGGGCGGCCCGGTCGGTGCAGCCACAGAGGCAGCTGTAGGTCACCCTCACCTCCAGAGTGTCCCTGAAGCCGGCGGGCTTGATGGTGAAGACGTGGGAGGTGTCCTCGGAGGGGCAGCTTCGAGCCTCCACGGACACCTCGAAGGAAACCTGGTGGGGTGGGTTAAGAGAGAAAGTGACGTGTGGGGCTCTGTGGTTTATCTGCCCGTAGCCAGAGGTGAAGAAAGAGAGAAGAAGAGATCATTTCCTCCCCCAGGATTCACAGATATTAGGGGTTGGAAGGGAGCTAGAAGATCATCCAGTCCAACCCCCCTGACAGAGCAGGGTCACCTAGACCAAGTCACCCAGGAACAGATCCAGGCGGGTCTTAAGTGTCTCCAGAGATGGAGACTCCACAACCTCCCTGGGCAGCCCCTTCCAGAGCTCTGGCACCCTTACTGAGAAAAAGTTCTTCCTTGTGTTTTCATTAATTCATTTATTTAACTATTTGTTTAATTCTTTAATTATGTAATTTATTGATTTACAGCTCTTTTTATACCCTTTTAACTTCAAGGTAATTGGACAAGAAATCAACCACCCCCCCCGGGGGCGATTGGCTGGGGTGCCACAACACCCAGAGTCAAAACATCTCTCCACTGTTTTACAAACAAATGCCAGCAAGGTCACCGCTTGCTGACAACCTTCACTTTCACACGGGAAGGAAAAATTCACTTGCTGTGGCATTTTAACACCCACATGGCTCCAATGTGGCCTTGAGGGTGTCCCAGGAGGGAAGGACCGCTGTCTGACCTTCACTCCCAGGCGTGGAAGGCAGAATTTTGTTCTAACCAATGGAGCACAAGGGCCTGAGGTGCCTATAAGATCATGGATGTAAAAGGTTCTAAGGGAATCCTGATCTGCACCTAGAGATGTGCACCAGTCACACAGTCCCCAGCTTGCAGTATGCTAACAAGCCATTTTTGATGGCTGTTAGGGTCGGGTAGCTTGGGTCAGTTGTCCTGGCCACGTGTCCTCCCAGCTTCTTCAACTGGCAGAGCACGGGAAACTGGAAAATCCTTCACTTTGGGTATGTGCTACTGAGCAACAACTAAAACATCACCCCATGCCCAACATTATTCTCACACCAAATCCAAACCACAGCACTGCACCAGCTGCTAGCAAGAAAATTAACTACCCCGACCAAAGCCAGGACAAAAGGCTGTAGATTATTCTATGGTTATACATCCTCCCCCTACTCATGTTCTGCCTGGGATTTACTCCCTGGGAAAACTAAGACCATCCTATGGCTGGCTGCCCAGTCCCCCAGTTTAATCCTGCTGTTTGATGGGGGTCTCAGGCCATCCAGAGCTGCTGGTTAGCAAAGAGGATTAACCTTATTCCAAGGAAATGAGCCCCTTTCCTGAGCAGCAGGAGGGAATTATTTGTCTCTTGAGACATTTGGGGTCACCTCATCCTGTCACTGCCTGCACCATCCCACGTGCTAAGGGGTAACATGAAGACCACCCCCAGCCAGGAGAGCTGCACCCCCAGAAAGTCTCCCCCAGCTGCTCCCTTTCACCCTCTGACACCCCTGTCCCAGGACTAAACCCTGTCAGACCAGGACCCAGGGCCACCAATTCTCCCATTGATCTTGATCCACGTGGAAGCAACAGGGCAGAGAGCATCTGAACAAGAGGGGATGGCAAAACACTGATTCTGGGGTACAACTAGAGGTGCCAGTGCTGGCTCCCTGCAGCACCCAAACCCATTTCCAGCACGAATCACAGTGGCTGGAGCAACAATCCTGCTTGTGCCAAAGCTGGGAGGCTGGGATTGACCTCCAGATAACTGTGTCTGAGAGCTCAGGCTGTGCTGGGGGAGCAGGCAGGGCACATGCAACACTGCAGGGATTGCTTCTACCTGCACACCCACATCAGCTGAAAAAGCAGAGGCCACCTCCCTCTAACACTTTTCATCAGCCTTATTTGGCTGGCTGCAAACCCAGCTACTGTTGGCTCTTTCCAACTGTTTTTATATGCTCTGGTGCTTAGAGCTCTGGCATGTTTGCAGAGTCATCCTTCTCAAATAAGGCCATCAAGCTGCTAACAAACCCACACCCACAGGAGGGGGTTCCCCCATCCAGGGCTGAGCCCTCCTGTCCCCGCCCTACAGCCCAGTAACACATTTATCTGCTTCAATGTTCAGTTTAAACAACCAAAGCTTAGCTTCTGTCGTTTGGTTTGAGGTTTTTTTACTAATATAAAACAGCACAGGACAGGTTTTGCTGTGTATACTATTAAAATTAAGATTATTAAATCTTAATATTAAAAGACTAGACTATTAAAATCAAATTAAACTACATTTTTAGTCCGTGCTGCCATCTGATAACCCTCACAGGTGAGCACATGAGGGGAGGGTTGATGCTTTTCTGAGCACCCTGCCCTTCTTTGCAATAGCTCCAATGTTATTGATTAATTCTGCACTCCAGGAAAGACAGGTTTGTATTAGAATCATAAAATAATTTGGATTGGAAAAGACTGTTCAGGTTATGGAGTCCAACAATAAACCTAATGCCAAGTCCACTACCAAAACATGTCCTGAAGTGTCACAGCTACATGTATTTTATATGGTGACTCCACTGCTTCCCTGGGCAGCCTGTCCCAGGGCTCAACAACCCTTTCTGTGCGGAAATATTTCCTAATATCCAGTCTAAATCTCTCCTGGTGCAACTTGCGGCTGCTTCCCCTCATCCCTTCTCCTTGGGAAAGGAGACTGATCCCCCTCTCAGGCTGCTCCTGCAAGCCAGCATTGACAGCAACAAGAAATCCTTGAATTTTTAGTGGCCCAGGAGCAGACCAGCAGACCACAGAATGCAAACTTCACTGGTGAGAGTGAGTAATTATCCGGGATTACCCGGAAAATAAACCTCATTCCTGACTATTGCATCCTGCTGCCTGGACAAGACCTTTGGGCAGGGCAGTGTAGAGAAGATGCCTGTGTTCCCTCTGCTCCCAGCTGGGCTGATCCACTCAACCCAGAGCCACTTCTGGCCAAGCTCCTCTCTGAGGACTCCTCTATTATCACAGCAGTGTGAGGAGAGCAGAAGAGGATGAGCAAAGCTGGATTTTCTCACCCAGGACAACTCAAGGAGGGATGTGAGCAGCTGGAAGGCAGACTCACCGTATCTCCAATCTTGAGGTCCCCACATTTCCTGAGCCCAGGATAGGACAAGCCATCCTGGCAGGTGGCAGTGAAGGTCAAGCTGACGTCCTCGGGGCTGTCCCAGACTGTGAGCTCCACCTTGGACCGGATACTCTGGAAGCACAAAGGAAAAGCAGACTTATATTCCCAAAGGCAGGTCATTTGCTGCTGCTGTTTCACTTTTAGGCTGGTCTCCTGCTGTTTCCAGAGGGTGGCTAGGACATCTCTGCAGCAATAGGAAGAAAAATCCCCCCTGCACACGTTGACTTAACCAGCTCCAGAGGCTTCTGGTGGATGCTACTTGCAGGGAGCTGCCTACAACCCCCCCGTGGGTGGCTTGTGTCCCCTGGGATGGGTGTGATGACCAGTGTTGAAAAGATATGGATGCATAAGGAACAAAGAAAAATTCCCAGTCACATTATAGAGCATCCCTGAGCTGAAGGTCAAAGCCTTGTGCACACATCTGCACCTCTTCTTCCCCATAAATCACCCCCTTAGAGGCTCAAAGCCTGACCCTCCACTGGCAGCTGTCCTGTGATGTCCATCACACAGCACAGAGGAGGTGTAAAACCACCCTAACTCTGTCCTGCTGTCCTGATCTCATCCAGCTGCTGAGAAAAAGATGGTTTACCTCTTAGGAAAAAAAAAAGGCAAAAAAAACAGAGTACAGTTTCAGATGCACCAGCTGGAAACACTATGGGTGAAAAAAAATAAATTAAAAATCTTTTTCTTTGCAGAACTTTTCAAAGTGAAAGCCTTTTTTCACCAGTGAGGTTTTGATACCTTCCTACCTCCTTTCCTCTGCTTCTCATCTCCCCGCCCTGCTGCACCCACAGACTTTTAAAGTCAAAACAAAACGAAATTTTTAAGTCCTAAGAATGAGGTTGTTTTGTTTAATTCTTCCAATGGCTGGAACCGATTTCTTCTCGGAGTGGTGTCCAAAACCAACAAATGCTTCCAAAATGGAGCTTTTTATACAAATACAGCTCTTTTCCAAAGCCAGCTTGCAGCTCAGTCCCTCTCCTCCTTGTCCAAGACCCTGCCCCCAACCCACAGAGCATCTGGATGAAGGAAAAGTGCTAAACCAGACCTCTTGCCAGGCCAGGTGATAACAAAACCAGGGTTCACACACTGGCAAAGAGCTCACAGCACCACAGCCACCTCTGAGGGATACTCAGATTTTACTGCTATGTTGTTTTGTGGTCCCCAGCCCTGCTGCATCTTTAGGGAGCAGTAGAGACCTAGAGGAAGGACCCGGCCCTGAGATGGAGCAACATCTCTGCCTAAATAAAGCTGTTTGCTGTATCTCAGGGGAAATTCAAAGCCTGGATTATTTCAGGGTAAAAACAAGGAAATCCTGAACTGGGAGCAGCTCCAGGGATGGCTGATGTGAAGGCCACCTGCCACGGGAAACCCGTCAGTGGACCAAGGAGAAACACACCCAAGACCTGCCTGGATTGGGTTAGGAAAGTGGTTTTATTATTAAACTAGTGTTCTGCTTGCCCCCTTGGGTCCAAACCCTGCCCATGTGCCTGGGCACAGCCCTCCAGGAGCCTTTGCATCTCCTCAGTGTGTTGAGATTTGTTGGAAGGGTTTTCACTTAGTGAGGGGCAGAGAAAAAAGCAGACCCCATTCCTCTTTTGATGAGGGAGAGGCAACAGCACATCAGGTAGGAGGAAAAAGGGGGATGGAGGATGAAGAGAGGAGGGAAAGGGATCTCAGGGGTAATATGCAAGCCCTGAGTCCTCCATCAGTGTAGGGACCAGAGATGGCTCATGAATAGAAAGTTTCTCCAGGCTCAGAGTTTCATTTCTGTTGGGAATAAAAGAAGGGTCACTCCCACTTGGGAAACAAACCTCAGCCTCCTTCCTCAGTGAGAATTTCCTTAGGTCAGGGCAGGATTTGGAGGGCAATTCTGCACACGAGAGACTCGGGGTGGAATCTTTGCTGTGCCACCATCTCCCCTTGGGTATCCCCACGCTCTTTTTCCACCCTGCAAGGGTGGATGTCCCAGCTCTGACAGTGTGTGGGGGGCTGGGGAGGGGGTGGCCAAGCTGGGCACCAGCCAAGCTCTGGGCACTGTGCCCAAGAGCAGCATTCAAGGACACTTACATTGTAGGCCTTCACGATGAGCTCGATTATGTTCTTGGAGTCCTTGTGCAAAATCTCCACTGTTGTCCCAGGAATCAGGGCAGTAAAATTCTTGGAAAACAAAACAAAAAATAAATAAATGATAAGAATGATGAGATGCTGAGAGGAAAGCAGAGGGAGAGGAGGGACCAACCCCACACACCCTGTCCCATCATCTGGTCCCATCATGGGTTGGTTCCTGCTAGGGAGGAGCTTCTGAAAGCAGAATATTGCACATTAAATACTCCAAAAGCTCACGGCCCTGGGGTGGGGACTGACAGACCGGGGTCTGCTGCTGGAGGGAGCCAAACTCAGCCACTGGGCAGCTGCCGAGAGCCGTCCTGCAGACAGGGAGGTGCAGCTGCCCCACCTTGCTGCACATCCCCGGGGAGAGGGGGTGGAGAATGAGCTCAGCCCCCCTGCTCTCCACGGGCAAGCAGCAGCATCCCAACCGTAGCAACGGGGTTGTTGTTTTTGCTCCAGCCTCCAGAGCTGGAGAAGAAGTTTCTGGAAGCAACCCCTCCTGAAACACCTCCCCTGTGTCCCCAGAGGAGTGAAACCCCACGGGGCAGCTCCAGACACAGCCCGGCCCGTGTGGCTTGGGTCACCTTGGAGGGGAGAGCAGAGAAGGGATGGAGAGGGGAATCAAACTGCGGGTGGCACATCGGGGCTATGGAAAAACACAGCTGGGCAGGAACACTGCTGGGGATTAGGTAATGGGATTAAGTCACCACAGAACGGGCTGAGCAGGTCTCTGCTCCGTGGCTGGCAGCTGCCTGAGCCTCCAAACGAAGCCGGGCTCTAGCTCAGGTCTGCACGTGCTCACCCCTGCACACAAGTGTTCGCTCTAAGAGGCTTTAGTGCTCCCCACCGACAGGGCTAGCGGGGAGGGATGGCAGGCTGAGCTCACCTGCTGGCATCCGCCCGCCCCCGCCAGCAGCACCTGGCCAGGTGTGCACATGGCAGCACAGATGCGCTCACAACTGTGCACACTTCGTGCTCACAGCTGCACACACCGCATGCTCATGGCTGACACTTGCACTCACAGTTGTACAAGCTGCACACATGTGCTCACACACGCACACACCACACGCTCACAGCTGCACACACCACGTTCTTATGTCTGCACACGTGCTCACGGATGCACACGTGCTCACAGATGCACACACCACATACAGCTGCACACATGCTCAGATGCACACACCACACTCACAGATGCAGATGCACACACATGCTCACAGCTGCACACACCACACTCACAGCTGCACACACATGCTCACAGATGCACACACCATGTGCTCATGGCTGCACAGATTCACTCGCCCTTGCACACACACCAAGTGCTCACAGCTGCACACACAGCACGCTCACAGCTGCACACATGCTCCTACAGCTGCTCACACATGCTCACAACTGCACACACTGCACATCACAGCTGCACACATGCTCCTACAGCTGCTCACACATGCTCACGGCTGCACACACTGCACATCACAGCTGCACACATGCTCCTACAGCTGCTCACACATGCTCACGGCTGCACACACACTGCACACTCACTGCTGCACACACTGTGAGCTCATGGTTGCACACATGTGCTCATAGCTGCGCACTCCACGTGCGCTTATAGTTGCCTCTGCTCCACAGGGCCAGCAAGGAGATGCTTTCAAGAGGCATTTAGATCTCCCCCCCAGCCCCAGTGCCCCGTGGCATTTACCTTGTACAGGACATAATGACTTTTTGTAACAGCAAAAATCAGGTGGATGTTGTTCTCAGCCAGTTTCTCCCCAAGAAGAGCCAAGGAAGGATAATCCTGGGGGCACAAAAAGGGCATAAGGACTGATGGAAAACAGAAACAAAGACTAATTTCATCTCTCTTCTCCTCCCAACAGCAAAATCTGTTCCAGAAACACGGCATGTTTTGTTGTGGGATGAAGTCCCTGAAGGATCAGCACAATCCCGACCGAAATAGCAGAAATTCTGTCATCCCTTAAATATTTCTGCTGTGTTAGGATATAAGTCTGACAACTCCATTAGCTGCAACTACCTCTGAAACACTAGATTTCTTTCCTTCCTGCTTTGCCATCCCCAGGCTCACGTGTGTCATGAGCTGGCTGCTACCTCCAGGAATGCGAGGCAGGGAGATCTAGAACTGCAGTAAGTGGAAATGCAGGATTTTTTTCCTGCCTGCTCTTGCTGCATACTGGGACCAGGAAGGGATTTACCACAAGCTCTTCAGCTCTGCAGACCTCCCTGACAGAGAGGATGGCAGGAAGATGATGCTTTAGCTACCCAGAAGCAACCAAAGAACAAAACCAGGGCTCACGTTGAAGAGCCCAGCTTTGAGTTGAAAGTCTCAGGCTGCTTCTGAAATGCTGTATTTGGGGGAAAACCCACCTCATTTGCAGACTGGGGGACTGATGGAGAGTCTCCATGGCTTAAACATGGGAACACCAAGGCAGCACCCCCACACCAGCCTCCCACATTAACCAGTATCAGTAAGGGGGTGTACTCTGGTCCACAGATGCCTGCTGCTCCGCTGACTTTAATTTAAAATCAATCAATAAATGGTAAATTCATCTATTTATTATGAAGATCAGTGTTACTGTTGTGCTCAAAGGTTGTGGATAAGAGGAGCATCCTGCTGGGCTTGCTAGTGTAGCCACACCAAGGCAGACTCAGCCTCCCCAGGGAGAAGCTGACAGTCCACTGGGCATTTTAGAAAAGGGATGACACATTTTCTCTTTCAGATAAAAATCTGATGCTCTTCAGGACACCCAGTTACTTTTCCCTCCCTTGCAATGAGCCCTGAAGGAACTTGCTAAGCTCCTAACTCCTTTCTGAGCATCACAGAAGTCTTCTCTGTGGGCAGGTGCCCCAGGGGAACTGCAAGTCTGCTGGAATTGGGGGTGGCTGGTCTCCAGTGAGGTCCACCAACACCCCGAGGTCTCCAAGGGCCCCCCACGTGCTCCCTCACCAGCTGACTGGACGCGCTGTACTCGTTGGCTTCATTGAGGTGGCACTGGCCATCGTGGGGCTGAACCAGCCCCCCCAGCTTCCCATCCAGGGCTATGTGGGGCACGTCATCTGTTGTGAAGACCAGCAGGTGAGACGCCTCCTTACGCCAACCGATCTTGTCCTGGGGGGAAAACAGACCTGTGAGACAGCCAGTCCACCCCTGCCAAGCCCAAGCTTTGCCCCTTGCCCTGCACACGGTCCCAGCCACCAGCCTGTCCAGCAGCAGATTCATTAGCAGTAATTAGAGGAGCACCATGATCCCATCCACCCATCCCTGTCAAGAAAACATGCCCATCTAGCATTTCCCAGTATCTCCTTCCAAAGCACTGACTTATAAAGGCATGAGGCAGTATGTGGACCGTCTACCAGACCTTCTCTACACAGATCCAAGAATAAGAATTTCAGCTGCTTTTACAGCCAGAGCAGACCTGCCAAATTCCTCCACAAACACTTAATCTGACTTTGTTTCCTCAGCTTTGTGAGGTGGGCAAGGCAACAGGGAAAGCTGCAATATCCCTGCTCAGCAGTTTCACTGCCACCCGCCCAGAAAGGCTGTTTCAGAGCTGAGACACCCCTGTGTGTGCACAGGCACTCTGTGCAAGGACCAGACACTGCCACATCTCTGCCTGGAGAGTGATGCAGGGAAATAGGGATTTTTTTTTTGTCCAAATAAAGGGATAACATCTATTGGAAAACTGCTCCCCTCCCATGGAGCTTCCCTGGGTTTCCAGCTTTGGCCCAAGGAGCAGATCTGTGCCTACAACAGCACACTGAAGCCGTTTGTTGTGATGGAAGGGGAGCAGAGGAAATTTTTGGAAACCATGCCACCGTGGCACACTCCCCTGGGCTCACTGGCTGCTCCAGCTCATGCCAAGCAGGGTGGGATGAGGTTCTGCCTGCCAACCACAGCAGGGAGATGCTGTCACAGCAGGGAATGGAGCCAGCAAGCCCCATCTCCCAGAGCTTCCCCTTGGGGTGCCCATCTGCTGGAGAAGACACAGCCCCACACCTCCCATCCTCACAAACATCCAGCACCCTCCTCCCTGCAGCCCCTGGCTCAGAGCAACACAATGCAAACCTCTTGGGAAGGGATGAGGGGAAATCTGCTCAAAGCTTTGTGCTGAGAACACAGGGCAGGTGAATATCAGCTCCCCTAGAGCTTTACTGCTCAGCTTGTTCAGCAAGATCTGACCTGTGCCTTGTGTCACAGCGAGTTGCAAACCCAGGACCTGTCATAGCCTGGCTGCAGAGGCAGAGGGAAGCGTTGGCATGGGCAGAGCCCGAGGGCAGAGCTGGCAGAAGGGTGCAGAGTCACTGCTGCCAGCACAATTTTCTCCTGCCAACGTGAGTCACAGCCCAGAGCCTGCTGGTCTTTCTGATAAATATAACTCTGGCTTCGAGGCTATTCCAGAGTAGATTTCTTCTTCCTCCTCCCTGTATTTTAAAGGCTCACACAATAAGGCCGTAGGAAGAAATCTCTGGTGACACACGTTGTTTGCCATGTACCAGCACATTATGGTCCAGCTCAGCATTCAATAAGGACTTGTTTTTCCTTCTCCAGAAGCAGGAGCCATTCCACTGAGGTGACCCCACAGGATAAAAGGCAAAGTCTTTAATGCCAAAACATCATTTCTAAGAGCTCGACCCAGAAGTGATTTCAGCTCTACCAACAAGAGGCAGCACTCAGCCTACTCAGCCACCAGAAGCCCATCCAGTTCACTACTTTTCCACATAAACATCATCAGGAATGCTCTGGTTGCTCAGTTTGGGAACTCATTTCCAGAAATCAATCAGCACCCACAGAGCCAGGGCCAACACCCAGGCACTGAGAGCATCTGATACCTCAGAGTGTCAAACTGCTGTATCTCAAAGGGGGTGGCCAAGCTGGTGCTGATGCCCCCCTGAAAAAGCTGGAGACCTATGGAAAAGGGGCCAACACACCAAGGAGCCACTGCATCTCACGTTGCCTCTGCCAGCAGCTTCCAGGCACTGGAAAATACAGCTCTTCAGCAGGCAGTTTCCACCACGAAACCCAGAGCAGAACTCTGCTCTGTTTAAAACAAATAACCAAAGAGATTTTCATTTATTTTTACTGGACTGGGATTGTTGAATTAAAAAAAAAACAAAAAAAAAACAAAAAAACCCCTGCACTGACATCTGCCACTTCATCTGGTTTTTGATCCTCATGGGTTATAAAGGATTTTAAAAGCAGGGGTGGGACCTGACCCAAAGCAGAGTGAAGTGGGAAGATGTGTTTCTGCAGGGCTGGGCATGCTACAGATCCTGCCCCTGCTCCTACAAGCAGCTGTGAGTGTGTGGTGAGTCTTGGTACTTGACTGGCGTGTGATTGAGTGCTGGAAGCTCCTAGTAGCAACTTGACAGACATGGTTCCACTTGGTCCTTGTCAGCATAGTA
>JANHGL010010871.1:0-16106 GCA_024611195.1 Ceyx melanurus | reverse complement strand
GGAATTCTTGGCCAATGTGAGTGTGCATTGCTGGCTCATGGTCACCCCCTGTGCACCAGGACCCCCAGGTCTCTTTCTCCAGAGCTGCTCTCCACCAGCTCAGCTCCCCAGATGGAGCACTCCACACTCTCTTCAGTGGGATGGAAGAGCCCAGAGGTGAGAGGCACTCACCTTGCAGACAGCAGCCTGCAGAATGGCATCGAAGCCGCCCTCCGGAGCGTCTCGGTTGCGGGAGACCTTCTGCTTCTGAACCTCCTGGTTGAAACGGTCAACCTTGTCCGTCAGGGACAGCAGGTGGCGGAAGCCAAAGGAGGGGACGCAGCTGGGGAACAGCTTGTAGCTGCAGGAGGAACAGAGGAGTGCTCAGCTGGGCTGCAGAAACTCACAGCTCCACCAGCCTGCTCTAGAAACGACTCTTCAGAGGGATGAGAAGCTTCCACAAGGCTTCGTGTTTGACTCTTTGATTTCTGGGTATTTATCTACAAAATTCTCTAGTTGAAGCTTTCTGTTTGTTTGTTTCCCCACGGGGGCTTTGAACAGATGGTTTCCCACCAGGACTGAACATCTCTCTACATAAGGTGACACCAAACACCGGACCACCTTGGGCCACGCAGCTCAAGCTGCACCAGGGGAGGTTTGGACTGAGCATTAGGGGGAAAAAAAATTCACTTGAAGAGTGGTCAGACACTGGCACAGGCTGCCCAGAGAGGGGGTTGAATCACCAGCCCTGGATGTGTTTCAGGGTCGTTTGGATTTTGAGGGACATGGTTTAGGGGTGAACTTTTTTGAGTAAATAGTTGGACTGGATGATCCCAAGGGGCTTTTCCAACCTGAATGATTCTCTGATTCCATTTCAGTGGTTTTCACACTGGGAATCTGCGAGACGTGACCCACAGAGGTGCAGAGGGTGAGTTTTGGCAAAGCCCCCCTCCCCAGCAGCCCGGGAGGGCTGTGTGAGGCATGACCCATGCCTTGCAGAACCAGGGGGATGCTGTCAAAGGGCACCACACAGGAGTGGCACTGCCCAGAGCTACTTCTCCCCCGTTGTTCACTATTTGTTTTCATTCTGTCATCCCCTTTTCTTGGCAGTCCATGGCACCCTGCACCCACTGCACGTCACCAGGAGATTGCCCAACACGAGCTGCATTAGTAGCTAACACCAGCTCATGCATCCTCCCACTCTCCTGGCAAGCCAGTGAGCAAACAGCCTCTCTGCTTTCCAGAGTTCCACTGGAGCAGAAAGGTAGGAGTGGAATCCTACAGCAAAGAAATGCCTCAGCAGGCTACCAAAAAAAAAAAAAACAAACACCTTATTTTTCCTTACAAAACTAACAGGAGGCAGCTTTGGTGCTCACTGGGTGGCTGGGAGAGCTCAGCAGAGCAGCTCCTGCTGTGTGGGAATTCAGTGAGCGTGGGAGAAGGCTGAGAAAGGGTTAAAGAAAGTGTGTTTCAGCAGGAGTTGGGCTGGCACTAATTCAGACTTCTCTTCAAAGATAAAACCTGGAGAACAATTAAAGGCCCCTATTGACACATGAACCACTAGGGGCAGGTTGTAAGAGGCTTTTCACACAAAGGAATATTTCAGATTTATCACCCCTGGGAACTCAAATCCCTCACAGGGGAGCCCAGAGCAGGGATTGCCACTTGCACAGCACACACCTAACCACGGGTGGGGTCTGACTGGCACTTAGCGCCACCCCTTGGGATCAGCCCCCCCCTTCAGACTTGCACCCCAGTGCCAAGGCAGGGATTTTGCCACTCTTTGCCCTCAGCAAGCAGTCCTCAACCCATATACCACATCTGGGTGCTCAGCCTGCCAGAGCCCTGGTGCACAAAGAAAACTGCCCCACCACAGTCCCACCCTCCCACACAGATGATGCATTTAACCCTTTTTGGTCTGCCCTGCCCTCCAGGTTTGCTGGCAGAGGCTGCAGGCAGCAGATGGGGGGGTGTCTGAGTGGCTGTGCAAGGGCAGGCAGCAGTGTGGGTGAGTTATCTCAGGCTGTAACCTCCACAAGTCCTATCACAGAGAGATGGGCAATTAAGTGTTCGGTCAAACCCTCTGCCTTCCTTATCTTTTTTTTTAATGTAGTGTTTGTTTCCTTTATATTATCTGTCTTGAATGACACCATGACTGCGAGAGGCCACATCCTGGCTCTCTGGGAGGTCCCAGATGGGATGCTGAGCCAGAGGCAGGGGTGAGCAGTGAGCTGTTGTGACACAGAGGCACAAGGGCTCCCAGAAAGCAGGGCTGCACCCCACTCAGATCTGCAGGACAGCCATCGTTGGGAGGAAGAGGAGGAGGAGAGAGCCTGGAGCAGGGTCAAAAACCACCCACCACAGCTCAAGTTTACTTGCAGCTTTTCTTAGATGCAAACAGGCCACTGGACAAAGCTTTGACACTAGAAATGGCTGCAGACAGACACACTTGCCAGCCCACCCCTCACTGCCACATCAGTGACAAGGCAACACTGCCATTGAGGCAATGAGGAGCCAGCACCCCTGGTCTGGAAACACAGGAGGCAGCTGGGAGGGAGGGAGTGCCCACCACAGAGATGATAGTCTCCTCCCTACGTGGTTCCCCAAGACCAGGCTGGCATAATGCAGCTAAAACAGAAAAGCAGCCACCCAGGTAAACCCAAAAGGCCATGCAGATAGCCTGGTTGTGGTGGGAAAAGCCAAGGCAACAGCCCTGGATGCCCTTGATGAAAGGGCATCAGTTGTTTCAGGCATGCAGTTATCCAGCTCCATCCTCTCCTCCTCTCCCCATCCTGCACATTTCACTCAGCAAAAGCCAAAAAAGCCCTTTTCCCTACACTACCCTCCCCAAGCTGTGCTGGTACCTGGGGTTGTTCCTGCCCAAATGCCAGACTCTGCACTTGCCCTTGCACTGCATTCAACTCTCCCCTCCCAACTCACGATTTCAAGCAGAACCCAGGCAGGCTCTGCACACACAGGGCTCATCCCTTTGGGTTACAACTACCACCTACCCGATGCAGGGGTTGTTCTGGTACCGTGGGGCCGTGTAGGAGAAAGGAGAAATGTTTTTGTCCACAAAAGAGCCAAAACCCAGTCGGAAATTGCTCGTGAGCTTCCTCATCTCCTCGGCCAGCTTGGTGCCCAGGTTGCGGATGTTATCCAGGTCGTCGTTCATGGAGAGGGAGAGATCCATCAGGTAGTAGAGGTCCACAGGATAGTCCTCCACTTGTCGGACCTGCACTCGGAAGGAGGTCTGGTCACCTGGGACACACGAGAGTAGAGAGTGGTGAAAAGGAAAATCCCAACACGCACAAAATCCAGACCACGGAGGGGGTTTATCCCCTGCAGGTCACTTGGAGAGAGGTTGAGGGGAACAGGCTTTTCCAAACCCATCCCTTGGGAGACTAATGGGAAAGCAGAGAATAATTTGGGTCCTCAAGCTATGGAGTGCTATTGTCTGGCAAGAAAAAGACACATCTATAGAGTGCACATCTCTAGTTTGACTTTGGAAAGGGTTTTTCCATCTCAGCTGGGAGGCACACGTGAAAAATGCTGCTGCCCCAGGGTGTTTTCCTGCAAGATGTACTCTGAGGACACTAAATAAACACCTTTGGAAAGGATCTCTCCTCTGAAAACCAGCTGTGCCACCACGGCTCTGGAGAAATCAGGGCCAAAGAGAAATGAAGTGGAAAAAAGAAGGTTCTTAGGGGCAGCCAGGGAAGCACTGAGGCGATTAAGCAGCTTCCCAAAGTGATGAACACAAAGGAACTGCCAGGGCTGAGCAAATATGAGGAAGGGCAAAGTCTCCCCCTTGACCTCAGCCCCTTTTCCAGCTCAGTGGGGTCTCTTAGGAGCTCCTACCCACCCCTCCCATCTCTTCATGGCCAAGGCTGAACTCAGGGCATGGGCAGGTTCTGCAAAATATACCCAACTTCCCTTCTTCTTCCCCGCAAAGGAAACACACATGTTGTAGTGTCGTGGTAGCATTTCCCTAACCCTGTTCTCCTCAGTGCACACAGCAGCTGAGCTGCTGCCACCTACTTCCAGCAGCAGCACCCCCAAAACTGCTGTGCTGGCACCAGGGGCTCTGCAGCTTGGCAGGCAGGAGCCCTGCATGGCACCTGGGGTGTCAAAATGCTCTTCTTCCCAAACAGGACCTTAGGTGGGAATTCCTGGGTCAGAAAGGGTATTTGGGATGCTCCAATCAAGCCTTCTTAATAGTTACACATTTATTAGTCCCTGAGATATAACAGGATGCTGAGCCTGTTTTTTCTTTCATTGCTAACTGCATAGATCAATCATCTCAGAAAAAAAAATTAAAATATATATATATAACTAATGTATGTAGATGTAAGTGCAAAAGAATTGATTATTCTCTGTGCACAGTATTACTCTCACACTTCTAGGGATTATCCAGCCCACTCCTCAGGGCTTTCTACTCAGAAGTTTTAAACTCAAAACTGAATTCAGAAGTGTTTTTTTAAATAGCATCAGACAGAGGAAGGGCAGAAACTGGAAAGACTGCTCGTGGCCAATTTAAAAATAGAAATTTCACAATCATGCTTATCCAAGGAAAGCATTTTTTTTTCTGCCTGGGAAGGCTCATGGCTTGAGGGGCAACACAACCTGCATCAATTAATTTCTTTAATTCCTTTCATTTGTCCAGCATACACTGCTTTATAGCTGGACTCACGATTACAAAGCAGTGTTACAGAAACTAAATGCTTGATCCAAAAGCTTCCCTGAAAGGATCATTTTGAGGTGTTTGGAAATGAGCACAGAGATTTGGAGATGTGACTCCTGCCACGGGATTAGATCAAAATGCCTGGGTGGGAAGGGGAATAACTGACAACTCACTCCCTTCTGCTTCTACTTAGAGCCCTAAGATCACCACTGCCACAGACCACCGTGTGAATTCATCTTTGAAACAGTACACCCTTCATGCCCCAAATTAAATCAACATTGCCTCCTTTTTGCCTTGGGTTCACAGGGTGAAATGCATTCCCCAGCTCAGGGATTAGTGGATCATTTAAACTGGGGCCACTAACACAAGTCATCAGCCCTAAGAGGGAGTGCTGCCCAACATCAAAAAGACAGCAGAAGTGAGAGATGCCCTGGCAGACATCTAGGTACCTCCCTGCTCCTGCAGGGACTGATGCTCTGCAAGAGGAGCAGAGGGAGGGAAGCAGCAGCTCACCATGGGAATCCACGTGGGGACCCTCAGGGCAATTCCTGCACTTAGCCAGACCCCAAGAGCTTCTCTGCCACCCAGGAGGAGCTGAGGATGCCCAGGAGTGTGGTCCCCTGTGAGGGCTGGCAGAAGCAGCTCACCAGCCCTGTGCAGCCCAACACACAGCCCCAGGGAAGCCATGGGGAGAGGGCCACCTCTGCCCTGCCACCAGGGATGGGGAAGAGGGGATTTGCTGAGCACTGGGCACTGCATGGGGAGGGGGGGGGTCTGCAGCAGGCAAGATGTGGAAGCTGAGCCAGCCCTTTCTGCCAGGAACTGCCTCGAGAAAGGAGCAATAACCACTGCCTCTTTTTACAGGAGCAAATGTGTCTGGTCAGCAACACTGAGCTGCCAAAGCCATGCATCTAACTGTTCGGGGGGACTACCCCCAGGTATCTGCTCTGAAGGCTTTGAAGCCAAATGGCTTTACACTCAAGGGTCTGACCAGTGGCAGCAGAAATTGCTGAGTTAATTAAGAGACATGACAACTAGCCAAGCCATAAAACTCAAACAGAAAGTCCTGCAGAGACTGGCTGGCTCTGGGAAAGCCCTGGTAGCACAAACGCCAGCTCAAACTCCTGTTTTCCTCGGGCAAAACATCATAATTCATTTTTTCTGTGTGCTCACGAGTTGTCACCAAACCATGAGCCTTAGAAACCCACACCAATTGCTTATAATGAATCAAGCTTTTATACTCACTTAACTTTACAATAAAGAGATTTTTCCCTCCACCTCCTCTTCAGAAATATCAGCTGCCAGATATTTTTTTATTTCAGGAATTCTGAACCCACTTTAAAGCCTCCCCCAGCCAAGCAACAACTTTCTGATAACCAGCACGCTCGCGTGTCCAGCCAGCCCCTGCTGCTCCTTAATGAAAAGGAAGAGGCTGAAGTAAAAGTGATGGCTCAGGGGAATGAAACAGGAATCTGGCCAGAGCCCAAAGCCTGAGTCACAAGTTCACATCTCCATCTTCTGCCTTGATCCCGGGGCTCTTTCACACACCGACAGAAAACAGACACACGCTTTTGTTCCACGTTTCTAGCTCACTTTGGAGTCAAGCACTTGGTGGATGATCCAAAGTTCTTTTAACTCCTTCTGTTCAGGGGTTACAAGCTGCAGCTGAGCAGGTTGCTTCTAGAGGCATGCAGGGGTTGAAGGCTGGCATTCAGAACAGCTATGCGTGGGCTCTGACTTGGCACTGCAGCCACGTGCCCTCACCAAGGGCACACACCCCAGCCCTAAACCTGGTCGTGAGGCACCACCAAAGCTCACAGGGTGTGGAAGGGGGGTCACCTGCTTTAGTGGGGTGCAGGGACAGAAGGTGTAGCACGCTCTCAGCAAGCCCCACATCACCCTTCCCCCACCACATGCACCCCAGATGCTGCACTCACCGGGACGGAGATTCAAGGCAACCTTCTGAGGCATGATCTGGGTGACATCCAGGTGGGTCTGGCCAGAGCCCTTGCTGCTCAGAGGGGTGTTCTGCACCACGCTGATGCTGCTGCTGGGGTTTTCAATGGCTCCCTCGCAGCCGTTTGCTATCAGGTTCTGGAGGAAGTCACACCGAGACGTGATGGACTTTGTGCTGCTGAACTCCTGGGGGTGGGAGAATGGATAAAAGGGAAGGGGAGGGGGAAATATCAATCCCAGAGAAGGGGATTTCATTTGACTTCTGCTGCAAATAGGCAGTGGCAAGAAGCTGGTGTCATTTGTGGTGACTGTAATCACTGAGCCCCGAGCCTTTCAAAGGGACCTACCAGAGGAGAAACTCTGCAAGGATTTGAAAAGAGAATTTGCTCAGGCTGCAGAAAGCTGTGCCTGGGTTTTCACCCCAGAGATCACAATCCCTGAGTGCATTTAAAAGCCATCCAGATATGGTGCTTGAGGACACAGAGTAGAATTGCCCCTGGTAGAGTTAGATAATGGTTGGACTTGATGAGCACTGCGTCCAGTTCTGGAGCCCCCAGGACAGGAAAAATCTGGAGGTGCTGGGATGTGTCCAGAGAAGGGCCATGAGGATGCTCAGAGGCTGGAGCAGCTCCTGTGAGGACAGGCTGGGAGAGCTGGGGATGCTCAGGCTGGAAAAGACTCCAGGGAGACCTTCTTGTCACCTTGTGAGGTGGAACACAGCCAGACTGGTTTGACATGGGCAGCTCTGGAGAATAAGGCAGGTGGGAGAGCAATTGATGGGAGGTGGTGAAAAGGCACCTTGTGCCTGCCCTGGGCAGCAGCTCAGTCCCAGAGGAGGGGCTGCCAGGGCAGAGTGTCCCCTGTGCATGGTGCACAATGCAGCCTTGTGCAGGGCAGTGCTCAGGAGCAGGCACTCACACAATGCAGCCTTTTGCTAAGAGCCCATTTGTTAGGAAGCCTTTTTCTCTCCCCCCTCCCCAGACTGCCAAAGGGAGCGAGTTGCATGCCTAAAACTGACTGGATTTTCACCAGCCAGTTCCTACTTCTTGCTGCCCTGTAACAATAGAGACAGCTGTCTTCTGCTCCGGGGCTGATGGACTAAAATGACATGAAAATAACCCAGAGAAGATGCTCACAGCCACCCCAGCCCCTGCTGCAGCTCCGCAGCCAGAAACCATCACAGGATTGAACAAAACTCACTTTCTGCTGAGGAGGAGGAGGAGAGAAGCTGAGGAGGGAGAGGCTGACAGACCTCACTTCTGCACCCCACGGGGTGCTGCAGGGGTCCCCCTAGGACAGCCTCAGATGCAGGGCCCTGGAACCCAGGCAGAGGCTCTCTGCTGCATTTTTCTCACTACGAGGTCCCAAAGCTATTTGAAAAATGTGAGATTTGCATTCCAGCATCCAGCAGCAGAGCCCAGCCAGGGAGACAGCACGTTGGATGGCTAGGAACATTAATTTCTTGGAACGCGTCGTGTAAACAGATGAACTTCCAGAAATGAGGACTTGGGACTATTTAAATCATCTCCAGCATGACAAAATAAAACCCAGAATCCCTCACAAAGCCGAAAACAACGCCCAGCCTTTCAGAGTAGCACATGCAGGGCAGGACTTGGGGAAAAGGTTATCTGGGATGTGGCTGGACCTAGAGCTGGGGGAAAGCTGGTGGGGTGCAGGTGCTCCCCTGGGCTGGTCCACCCAGTTGCAGAGCACCTGTGGAGAGATGCTCTCCTGCTCATCCATGCCAAAGCTCCAGGTAAACACCTCTGGCAGCTCATTTCTGCTGCCACCTTTTAGGAATGACACTGGTTGTGCAAAGAGCAGCAGGAGTGCAACCTTCAGTTACTGCACAGGAATGTACCCTGGACAGAAGTCTCCTAGCAGGATGATATTTAGGGCTGCCCGTGCAACTGCAGCGTTTCCAGCCCTCCCTGGGGTCTGCTCCAAGCCTCTTGATGTGAACGGAAAGTCTCAACTTCAAAGGGCTTTGAATTAGGACTTAATTTTCTGTCTGGGGCAGCAGAACAAGAGCCAGGAGGGGAGGGCAGCCTGGGAGAGGAGGATGCAGCTTCCCTCCCCCAGCTGCTACTCCTTAGCAGTGGAGCTCATAACCCCACAGGAGGCATCTGTGGGTATGGGACTGTTTATAGTGATGTTCATCATCCCAGCAAGGGGTGTACACAAGAGCAGCATCCACACATCAAGGAGGAAACCGTGCCTGCAGGCAGGGTGAGGAGCAGACCAGTCCAGGACCTGCTGGGAGCCTTTTGGGACAGGGTGCTGGAGCATGTGCAAGCCAAGTGACTGATGCAACGTGCTCCTGGGCAGCATCTGTGACAAAAGCTCTCCAAAGCAAGCCCAGGAGGTTGGGGAAAAACCCCTGAACACAACTGCTCCTTGATGGGAACTGCACAAAGCTCTTGGGTCAGCAGCACCTCTGCGTTGCTCCAGGCACCAGCTCCCCCTCACTTCACCCAGCTATTTTCTCTTTAACTTCCTTCTCAAACAGGCCCACAGGGCAGCAATTTCTAAGCTGCAGCTTCGAACAAATCCACACCTTTTCTTGTTTGGTGCAATGCTGCATTACCCATGGTAGGTGAAATTATCCCCCCCTTAGGGGTGCAAACACCCTAGGGCAGTGGGGTGCAGCTCAGCACCCTGGCGTGCAGGACTGACCACTACTTCTGCTTGGCTTTCTAACCCAGGCAGGATGACACCAAGCAGGGGAGTGACAGTGGCCTCAAGAAAGCCCCAGCAATTTTCACAGCACCCTGCAAACAACACCCCTCACATGCACCCCTTAGGTCAAACCCCACAGCTACCAGGTACACCCAACTCAAGCACAAAGTTTTCTGCAACAGATAAAATTGAGGCTCCTGGCGGTGAAAGTAAAGCAAAAAAAGGACAGATTTGAGGAATAAAAGGAATAAATTTTTTCCCAAGCACTGCTTCTTAACTCAGAGAGGCATCAGTTTGGGAAGATCCCACATAATTCTTGGTGACATTGGCCTCTCTCAGCCCCACAGGCACTTGTTCAACCTCTCTGCTAAAACTCCCACGAGCCAGTGCACACAAGTGGGCAGAATGAATGGAGACAGCTGGGTGACAATTCCATGCTCATCAGCTTGACAGTTTTACTACAAAGTGCTTGGCTCGTGCTATAAAAATGGAGCATAGCACTGGCTGAATCTAACTGACTACACCTAACTCCTGCTAGACACATCCTTCCCAGTTTTTGCTTTAATTAGTTCAGATCTGCAGGAATTCAGTCTGAAATATACCTGCTTTCTCCACTGAGAAAACCTGACACATTCCCTCTAGAAACATCCTTGATTTTCCTTCCTCCATCCCCAGGTACATATGGGAACATCCTTCATTTTCCTCCCCCCATCCCCAGGCACAGATTCCTGAGCTGGGATAGGATAGGCTACCTGCTGGAAAACATAGGGTGCCACAGGGGAAATTTCAGTTCAATTAATCAAAAAAAAAAAGGAAATTTCATCTTAAATAATGTTTCACATCTTTGCCCCAGACAGCCCCATTTGCATTTATAATACATACACACACATTGCAATATATAGAATTACACCTAGAACTAGATATATACTTCTATTATATATACTTCCTGACAAAATAATTCATTGTCACTGACAGAGATCATACAACCAGGGAACTGTTTAGGTTGGAAAAGAGCTTTAACATCATCAAGTTGAGCCAGCACTGCTGAGATGACACCAGCTGGCCCAGTAGGCTCCTAAACCTGCCCAGTAAGTGCAAAGGGAGCAGAAAATACACACTAACCAGCTGATCTTGTCTCAACCACAGCCTAAGTGGAAACCACTCCAGTGTCTTATCCCTGACACAGCAGCAGAGCTGTAGGATTTGACTGGCATGTACATTCCCAGGCAACACACACAACAGATGGCAGGTAATGGGACTAAAAAAAAAATGGGCTAAAAGCAATTTCATAAGCTGACTAGGCTGAGGCAGAGGGATGGGAAACAAAGTGCTGTTAATAACTAGGCAAAGAAAGTGGATATTAAGGGTTTATAATATGACTTTAACCTCTAGCTATCTTTCGCAACCCCATTACCTCACCTGGTGATCTCAGTTAAAGACAAATAATTAGAATTTACAAGCAGTCAACGCTAAGAAAAATACATAGTAAAACCAAAATAAAATGCAGAATTAGAATAAGAACTGACTAAGTTTTAGCTTTTCAGCATGCAGTGGGGACAGCAGCTTTTAAACACATAGCTCTTGGCACAAAACACCTTGAAATGTATTTTTAAATAGCTGCTGCAGGCTAAAGGTCAGGAAGTATTACAGCACTTCCCTGTAAACAGCCTCCTTCCTTCTTGGCCCCTCCATTCCATTTAGGAATATATTTCTTTTTTTTTTTTTTTATTTGGAAACCCTCCTGTTTGCAAGATAAGAGTCAGGCTGCCAGTCTGATGGGCTGCCATACAATTAGTGGTCACAGTGACCACCAGATAAACATTTCCACTGGCAGCATTTGGCTAAAAGTTCTCTTTTGATGCCAAGAATAAAAAGAAAAGGAGGCAAGCTATTGGGTACCCATAACCTAATAGCCAGCATTCCTGGATCCAGCCTCACCACCACAGATGAGCTGGCTGGAAAAGGAGCTCCTACAGCTGTTTACAAGATGTCTCAAAAGGAGGATCTATTGCTTTACCCTTTCCCTTCTGCACACCATTAGCCTTGCTGGGAAGAGAAACCCCAAAGGGAAGCTGTGATGCTGCTGGGCAGCACAGTCTTAGTAGCATTGGAGAGCTGCAGCTGTGCTTACAAGTGAAAATGCAGGAAAACAGTCCTGGAGAACCAGAGGCTGGGGTGTTTCCTCCAGCCAAACCATGGGGCTTGGGATTTCTCCTCACCTCATGCCCATCTCCATGCCCCAGGGGATGGCAGCAGCACCAGCATCCTCAGCATCATCAGCTAGAGCTGGAAGGTGAAGGGGGTGCTCAACCTCAGCATCATCAGCTAGAGCTGGAAAGTGAAGGGGGTGCTCAGACCCAAAATTTGCCTCCCCCACAATGGGACTGGGATGGTCACACCAGAGGAAAAAGGGGCAGCAGGGCAGAGGGGAGCATCACTCCTTCAAAATCATCCATTGCTTGGGTTTCTCAAGGCACAGCAACTGTGCCCACAAGCAGACGGGGTCCTTCCCTGCATCCACGTTTCTCTCTTCAACTCTTAGATGCAGACACTGAGCAGACAACAGCTGTCTGTGCCCCAGATGTTATCAGGTTTTACACACCTTGTTCTCCAGAAATCTTAAGTCTATGTGTTAAGACGTATATTTTGTAAGATATATAGAGAGATATAGATGTATATCTGCTAAGATATATATACATATAGATATATATGTATCTTTAAACTCATGAGCAGTCCTCTGGGAGCAGGGAAATAGATCTGCAACTACTCACAAGCCAAGGAAAGCCCTGTTATGGGTGAGGTTATGGGTGAGGAGCACCAACATAAGGAAGTATTTTCACCCCGAGGCACACAGTGAAGCTAACTCATCACCATGGCATGGCACAGACTCCAGAAGCATGGGTCAGCCCCCCCAAAAAATGACACAATGGGTTCAGAAAGGGAAATTATCTGTGTTAGAGACAAAGAGCTCGTGCTGTGCCAAGCCACGCAGCAAGGGACACGTCGCAGGGCAGCAGCCAGGGGTTTTTTAGGGAGAGGTTTCAAGCAAGGCTCCCTGCAGGGACCCAGCACCCACCTAAAAGGGTGAAGGGACAGAAAGGCTTAGAGGAACTGTCCTGCTCTGCTGAGGATGTGCGGGAGTCAGAGTTATTCCCTAGGGTGTCAAGGAACTGAGAAGTCACAACCAAAATACACTCGTGGAGCACCCACTACCCTTTCCCACCCCACCTGGCACAGGGCAGCCTCAGGAACAGGCAAGCTGGGGGAACAGTTCCCTTCCTGCATTGCAAAAAAGACCACCCAAGACAAACAAGTTGCGCCCACCTACCTCCTTGGAGCACCAGGCACACTTGGGATGGATGAGGAGACACTCTTCGCAGGACGTGGCACTTCCACTGGTGCACAGATTGAGACCTGCAGGGGGAGAGAGCAGGGTGGGATGAGCAGTTGCTTCACTCCTGAGCAGTGTCCAGGGGGGTTCTGAGGTATTGTTAATGCTAAATATATATACTGTGAGCTCAAATGAGAGCAAGGAATCTCCCAGGAGCTTAAAAGGCAGGAGGAGGTGAATATCTCTCCTCACCTCTAAGTCTGGTTTTCCTTCCACATGAAAAATAAAAGGACAGAGAACCTCTAAAATATAACTCTGGTGAGTTTACTTCCCTCTTTTTCAGTAGCTCCTGGTTAATTAGAGGTCAGATATTCATCTTCCTAATGAAATACTTCCATCACTGCAGACAGGAGGCTACTGCCTTGTTCACCCAGCCTGAAATACAGAGGTGACCATCCCAAACTTCCCAAGATGCTGACTGGTAAAGTTACACTGGGCACATCTCCATTTTTCCAGCTGAATGTATGGGGGGCCTCCTTCCACCCCAAATTATCATCTCAAAGCAGCCTGTGAAGACACTTACCCCTTCCCTGCTTCCACACACATGGTTCCACAGTTACATTAAATTACTCTGAATTTATGACCAGAGTAATTCCCACAGGATAGCCAGGTTAACCTGGCAGGGTGCTTGCCCTGGGGCATATCCTGGGTTGGCAAACCCCAACTGCAGCCAAGGGCTCTCCCTTGCCCCTAATGCCAGGGGCAGCAGCCAGCAGGGTAGCACTCCTGGACTGCTGGTGGCCAAGAGAGCTTCACTTGCAAAAATCCACGACCTAGGCTTTAAAAATGAAGTTGAACCACACAAGTGAAGGCAAAGAAAACATCAATGGTACCAGCTTTGAATGCAGCAGCTTGTTTGAGCTTGCCTGTGGCTATGAATGTGCCCCTGGATACCACCCGTGCCCCCAGGAGCAGCTGGTAACTTCTACTGTCAATAACTGATTAAACAAATCTTCCACCAAGGAACCAGCACAGAGGCTGCACACTCCAATTGGAATGCCTCAGGCTGAGACTCCTAGACAGCTATTTATTTTTTTTTTTCCAAGGCAAATGTCAATAAAAGCATTGTCAAGCCTCTATTTTCAGGCAGTTGCATCTGCAGCTACCATGCTGCTGCTGGGCACGACCTACAGAATGCACTGAAGAGCCACACTCAGTTTTCTCCTATCACAAGAGCTTTGGAAAAGGTATTTTTGCTGTAGCTCGTGTCAAAATTCCATCAAAAAATGAAGAGTGATGGCTGCCCTGGTGACTCCCATGCAGGGCTGGGCTGTGGGAGCAGGAAGCAGTGAATCAAGATGGACAGCTGGAGGAAAATTTACTGTGCCCCAGGCTAAAAGCAAAAAGAGGCTCAGTAGGTCCTGACAGTCATTCTCAGTCATCACTGAGGCACTGGAGGGTCTCTGCTGCCCACAAGGTGGTTACCCCTAACCCTGGGATTTCTCTCATTCAGACAGGCTGCTTGGACTCATTCATACAGAACAAGAGCCTTCTTAGTTTTAGGGCTGGTGGTTTTTTTTTTGCTGGCTGTTACCACATGCTCAGGCATTTCATTCCTTGCTCACATTCACAAGTTATATTCCAGCTCCTGGGTGCTGCAAGAGCCTCAACCATAAACTGGTAATATAAAGTAAAATGGTAATATAAAGTAAATTGTAACTAGTTTAACTGGGTTATAATTGGCACAGATTAACACTCCAAATTGCACAACACAGCTCAAAGTCTCTCCTGCCCTGGCAGTGGTGCCCAGGGTACCACAGCAAAAGGAATGGGTTTGACAAAGCAAACACTGTGCCCTGGCTTCACTGCTCCTTCTGCATGGAAATCAGAGAATATTCACCTCCATTCCTCACTGCTGGATTTTTGAGAGTTACTAACAGTAATATATGAATGGAAACCAAGGTGTGCCCCTGGGTGCCACGACCACAGCATCCTACAGTGCCCTGGCCAGCCCTGGGGTGACATTCCTCCCGGTGGCAGCTTTGGAAGTTTCCAAGCATGCTTTTCTTTCCACATTGGAGCAACACTCAGCTCTTTTCCAGCATTGTTGTGAACACAGCCCTGTGATTTCAAACTGAAACTCGAGCTTTATTTTGTGCTGGGAGTAAAAACACAGAGGATGTTCCAGATGCAAGACTTCTTTGTGCTGGATTCAGGCAAAGGAAGGGCCTGAAGATGCTCATGCCAGTCTAGATCCCTTCAGGTGCTGGGGCAAGTCAGCTGGTAACACTCCAAGGAACTCATTCTGCTCCTTGATTCCAATGCATTTAATGAAACCACTCCTGAACTTCAACTAAACTTCTAATAATGGGGGAAATTCCATCCAGGATTTAGTTGGAATTGCTCTGGAGGATAATCCACCCCCCCTGGACTACTGAGCTCCACACCCCACAGTCCCTCACGCTGATGCTGCCGAGTCCTAAATCCTGCATCCCAATTTCATTCTGCAGAGCAGTGTCCAGCAGGCACAAGGAGCATCTCCAGAGGAAATAGGAGCATGTCCAGAGGAAATATTCCCTTTGGATGAGCTGCAGAGAGCCCCAAAACCAGGGAAGACAGCTCATCCCACTAGACAGCTGAGGTTTTAACACATCAAGCTACTGATGCAGAGCAAGATAGGAAACTCTCATGAAAGGTACTCAACAGATTTACTCATAAAGATGCTCCAGGCAATCAGCCCTCATTTTAAACCTGCTCTGCAAGAAATCCTAGTTTGAGCAGCTCCTCAAACTGACATGAATGTACCGGCTTGCTTGGGAATAGGGGGGAAAAAAAAAAACGATAAAGGAGGTATTTTGTACAGCAAAGTGTGAAAAAAAAATAATAATTTTCTTGACGTTTGCAATAAGCATCCTGACAGCCTCACCCCGGGATGCCTGCTGCCCTGCTGAACCCTGCCCGGTTAGGATCAGGCTCACGGAAAGAAACAAACAAAGCTGAGAAACCTCTTGCAAAGTTGGTTTGCAGTCGTGTGCCACAGCACTCTGCCAGAGGAGAAAACCCATTCAAACGCTGAGCACCGCAAATAAGAACCGGGATGGGGGACTCGGGTGTTTTTTTTCCTCCTTTCACACACAAAAAGAGTTTCCTCAAGTGTTCCGAGAGGAGAGGATCCCCATTCCCAGCACGACACCGTCTCCAGGAGCATCCCGGCCGGGGACACCGATCCCTCCCCGGGCACAAGGAGCGGGGGGGGGGATGCGACATAAAGCGACAGGAGCTTGTGGCTTGGTGCTGCCATCCCTCCCCCGGTCAGTGCCTGAGCGAACCCCCCGGCCAAGAGCTTTGCCCTGAATAGAAGCGGCTGCGGCTGGTCCCCTTAACGCGTATACCGAGAGGGGTATCTATGGACAGAGCTGCTCCGTCCCGCACCGCAAAGCGCAAGGATGCGGTGGGCGCAGCGGGAGGGGGTCCCGG
>JANHGL010010870.1:0-13877 GCA_024611195.1 Ceyx melanurus | reverse complement strand
AGCTTGCACCCATTGCCTCTCGTCCTGTCATTGGATGACATTGAGAAAAGTCTGGCTCCATCCTCTCTACACTCACCATTTACTGGTGAATGTTCTACCTTATGTCTCAGGGCAGCATTGATGAGAAAGACCTAAAAAGCCCATCTGGGACCATCAGCTTTGAAGAGCTTGTGCCCCTACAGTGGCCTGAAACAGCCCAAAGCACATGGCTCCTCTCCTGGAGAAGACTGTGCAAGACTGTAAGAAGAAGCTGTATCCCTACCTGAAGAGTAGGGATGGTTGTCGAGGACACACTGAAAATAGAGAAGTCTTAGTAGGGCTGGCACACAAGGTAGGTGACTGGAGCTTTCAGGCACATCATACACAGCTGGTTTGTGATGCATAACAGAGCTCACTCAGGACTTCAGAGTGGAAGCAAATGCCTGTGAAAATAAATGTGTGTCAAATGCACAGGTGATGCATGGAGTGAGTAATCTGACAAGATATGTGAGAAAAACAGAGATGAGATCAGCCACCAAATAGACCAGAGACTGGGTATAATTGGAAAAGAAACAAAGGGAGGTATGCCTTCTTTTTTTTTTACAGTCTTGGGGACTAAAACAACTAACCAGTGTAAGTACTGAATCAGAAATGCTTTTTTTCTTTTGTGTGAAATAAACTAGAATGTATTTTAGGTTGGGAATTACACCTTCAATGTGAACCTGCTTCCTCTAATGGAAAAAAAGGAAAGCTGGGCAGCAAGAAGGGAGTTAAAAGGTAGCAGGTGGAAGTACTTTATCCTACTCAACCTTTTCCTGTGAACATATCTTTCCCGAGGGAATGATATGTCAGATAAACCATGCAGATTGTGTTTTATTTGATTTCAAATGTAGAAACAATTGTGCTGCTCTGGGATCTTTTGGGGCTTCTTGGGTGAGTGCGTGTGCCCCAGGTGCGCACCACTGCCCCACCTGCCCCACCGCAACTCTCAGCACTACAAGAGCAGCCAGATAGCAACACAGCAGAAAGTAAAAGGGCTTGAGGGGGCATTGGATGCCTGTGTTTGGAGCACTGATGGGAGAGGAGCTGGTAATGCTATTTTCTATGTGACAGAGGCAAAATATTGGGAAGGAACATTTCCTTGATAGCAAAAGGGAATGTGCAACTTTGTTCTGGTTACTTTTAATATCTGCCTGTTATTAGCCACGATCCTGCTCAATGTCCTTTTTTTATATGCAAACAGGCTGCTTGACCACAGGCATGCGGTGGGATCCACCATGTTGCCAGCGGCATGCAAGGAGCCCAGTCCATGGCCATGTATGTGTGAATATCCCTGTGCTCCTGAGGAGTCCAGTTGTATCTCTTATATGTATCCAGCCAAGGAAAGAGAAGGTTGATATGGCCACCAGGTCAGGCTGTGGGGGAATTTTGATTTAATCATGTCTCATATATAGCAAGGGGTATCATTGTATTTCCCAGCTTTGCTTTTTCCAACAGTTTTAGATACCTCTTGTGGGGAAAGTAGTATCTTTTAAAGAATACATTCTATATTTGGTAATGATTCGAGGCACAAATGTGTCTGAAGGAGAAAGGCTTTTCAAGTGGCATGCTGCTGGCTCAAAGGTTCCTCAGCAAATTCTGCTGGGCTCTGCCTCAGAGCTGTGCTGCCCTCTCACCAGCCTGAGCCTTGAGGGATCAATTCGTAAACTGCTTGAGTCTCTGCACGATATTCTTCAATGGCCCCTTTCTTCTCTGGAAGAAAGGTACAGGGAAATGTCAGAGAGAATTAACAACTTAGATGGGCGGATAGCAAGGCTTCAAAACAGTACAGAGATGATTGAGAGATAAGCACTGCCCCATGAGGAAGCAGACACTAATACTGCACAGGTGAACTTGGCAAAACTGTGGGTTTTTTTGTTGTTTTGGGGTAGATTTTTTGTTCTTGTAGCTTCTTTAAGTACAGCACAACTTAAAAAAAAAGAAGAAAAAAAAAAGGAAAACCAGATCTAACTATGTCCTAGCAATAGGACTAATTGCCAAAAATCTGGGAAGGGTTTCTATTAACACCCAGGTTGAAAAGGTCAAGTTGGCTATAACACCCAGACCTGTAATGATATGCTTCCTATGCACAAGCATGTGTGAAATGGGCCAAAGCAAATAGCCCGGGACAGGCAATGGCAGGATCGTGGTGGGCTTTGCAAGATTTCCTGCCTGGATGTTGAAGCACCCCATAGGACACTGAGTTGTTGCTGAATTCAGAGCCACTCCCACCATTAACATCTTCAGTGTATGGTAAAGGCAGGAAGTGGGATGGTGCTGCTTGGAAGTTTCATCTGGCCTGCTGTTTCCCAGGGACATTAACTCTTTGGCAGTGATTTGCAAATTGTGAAGGCATGTGTATGTGGAAAAATCTACAACAGGAAGGAAAAATGTTTTTCAAAGAACAGAATGGAACAGTAGTCAAATACTTAGGTTCTTACTCAAAACAGGAGAAGGAAGAACATTGCTTCAATTTTGTTTGAGGTGGAAAGATAATGAAAAGAGGGATGGATTGGGGTTTTCAAAATTGGAGTTTATTTCTTGGTTCTGCCATGAGACTTCATGTCTGACCTATGGCAGGGCTCTTGATATTCCTGCACATCTCAATCAGATCTGTGAAATATGGACAAGCTCTTTTATATGAGAATTTATTATAACATTCTCAATGGACTGAGTTCTGAGACAGGGACATAGAGCAGTATTGGTGGGAGTTCTCTCATTTCCTTCTGTAATGGGCACTGCTGAATTAGATAAGCAACAAGCCGGGATTTCAAATGGTTTTGGAGTTGGACAATGTTGGTATCCAAGAAAGCACAAATGTTTTATATCAGGAGATAAGGATATTTTGTTTCTCACAGTATAAATATGAAAATATTTGTCTTTGTAGATTAGCTGCAGCACTTAAAATACTCTGCATAGTCACTCGTTGGGAGTTTACAGACTGTTAATACATCCCAAACAGTCTGGTACAGACTGGAATGGGGAGTTGAATTAAACATGAGATACTGGGCAGGTTGAGGCCTTTTGCTCAGGATGCAGAAGGTTATTTTCTCTGTGAAGTCTCTGCTTATAATTATATTATGATGACCTGCGTATCAAATGTGGACAAAAGTAGATGAACCAATGAGGAAATGGGAGAAAAAGTCATTAGCTCACTATCATGTTGACTGGTGCTTGTTTTTGATGTGAGTGGCTGCCTCTCTGCCCCTGTGGAGAATCATTAACATACTTTAATTCCTATTGATTTCTTCCTGACATAAGTAATATCTAACTCACAGGTTTTACAGAAGCCAAATTGGGGCTCTTTATGGTGACTTTGACCAGGAAGTTCCTACTACCCATGGAATGCCTAGAGGTAGATTATAAAGTTTCACAGACCATTTGGAAGCCTCTGAAATGTTTGTGTTTTTTCTTTTGTGGCCTTTAGAAACCTGGTTCCCAGCCTGTCGTTTTTATTGCCTGAAACTCATGGAAAAGTTTTCTGACTACAGCACCTCCAGCTAGGACCAGTATAATGAATTACAGAACTGTGAGGTTCTGGGTCCCAGAAACTCAGCAACCAGGCACATGTTTAACTTCTAGTCCATGCAGAATCTTGCTGATCTGTGGCCTTAAACTCTTAGGGAATAGTAAGTAGGAATAAGGCACTTTTCTCCCTCTGGCTTAGAAGTAATTTGTAGATTTAATTGACCTGTTTTATTGCAGATGTTTATGTTGAATTGTCCTCCTACAGGAATTATAATTCATCCAGGAAATAAAATTACTCCAATGACTAACTAGAGCATCATGTAAAAAAAAGATGAGCACTGCAAATTTTTAGTTTTACGATACTGTTTCCTTAGACTGTTAAAGTGAATTATTCAATTTGTTAAATATTTACCAGTTCAACAAATACACTGTTCTGACTTAATCTCTATATCATTAAGTAATGAATGATAACACAAAAAGAAGGATACTTGTCTAATTTATTTTAGATTAGTGTGGGAAAACAAGAGACTGACAGGTATAAACATACTGAAGAAAATGTGTACTTATTTTCCCGTAAATTGCAAAATGTATCTAGTTTAGAAGACTGTAACTTGATTATATTGCTCCAAGCCTCAGAGGTTCTTATTACCATGCCAGGTCATTATTATTCCCTTAGCAACAAAAGATTAAAAAATAAAAGTGTTAATTAGAATTATCTCCGGCCACCCTCACCCATGGGTAGCAGTAATAATGCCACATACATCCCTCTGTGACAAGAATGGGCACATCTGTTTTGAATGGAGTTAACCTTTTTGGGAAGAAGAGGGTAACAGCAGGATTCTTTCAGTATCTCTCCTTCCTTTTTGTGTGGTCTGGGGCTGTCAATCAGAGCACTGCTAGATATGGATACAGGCATCCAAGGCAGCCATAGTACATTAATTGCCTCAACAATTATGAGCAAGATGGCTGAGCTTGAGAGGAAAGTTTCCTTGCTAGATGACATGAAGGATAAAAAGATCCTGGATTATATTTTTAGTGACATGAACATGCCTCGTAAAGGAGGGTCTAAAGCATACAGGGCAGAAGAGAGGCATAGACAGAGGACGAGTTATTGTGACTAGGCTATAAGAAGGCAGGCAGCCATCCAGAGTGGCTTGTGAATGCTGTCGTATAGAACTTCTCCCTGGACGTGTGACTGGTAGGTGATGAACATGCAGCTCTGGGTTAATGTCAACAAACCTTGTAAAACACACCCCAGCTATGAATATGGAATAAATGTGACTGAGATAAGCACTACAGTGGGTGTCTTGAAGACAGTGTGTTTATTGGTACATTATGCAACAGGGATTCTCTCTCACTTTCAGTTTTCCTTTATCATCCAAGCAAGATTCCAAAGATTCATGGCATTGGCATGTGTATCTCCAGCAGACCAGCAGAGCCAGGGACCCTGCACTGCCCTGTGACTTGACAACAGCTTCAAGAAGCCTGATTTACTCCTACACACTGGTAGTACAGAAAAATCAAGAAATTCGATAGACCTAAGATGTGTGTCCGTCACCAGACTTTTGAGAATGGTTAGATTCTTGGACATCACTGATGCGATAAATTTGAAAGTGGATTGAAAAGCTTTCTACCAGCGCAGGCTCTTGCTAACATAAAGACCACAGTCCGGGCTGCCAGGGCATGAAGTTTTTCTCCTGTCTTCAGGGTCTGAGAACCTTGAAGATGATGTTTTGTCTTTATATAGTGCGCTGCAAGTGGTAACTGGTGATACTATGCCATAGGGTCTTTAAGAACAAATTCTGGCCTTTCATTTTGGGTGTCAGTTCATGAGGCTTGAGAAATCTGTATGGAAAAAAAATGTAAAAAAATTTTCTTCCCCAAAATCAAAGGGCAAAAATTGAGTATGCAATTGTCAGAGCTGAACAGTTATGAATTGGAAATCCAGCACAAAACAATAGTCTCGTGAGCTACAGATCTGGAGAGCCTTGGTTTCTCTTGAGCAATCTCATTTGGATGCTCCTAGGTCTACATAACTGGAAGCTTTGACTGCAGCTTTTCCTGTGGGTGAGTATTCATAACAACTTTCATCTTTTCAGTTTTCTTGGTGTTTAATAGGGGTTTCATTGAAGCTGCAGTGGGTCTCCTGTTACTTGGTTTTATGAAATGTATAGGAATTTCTAGCCTTTTATTGTTCTGTCAGATGTGGTAAAAATTGGCTACTTTCGTTCTTGTTCTCTCTCTCTTCCATAACATGCAAGCATGTACATTCATATATGTGTGCACACATGCACGTACACACAACCTCACACATATGAAGAGATAATGATCAGAAAACCCATTTAATTTCTGTAGGAATTCAGGCTAGGAAAAGTATTGTTTTTTCTTTGGAAGAGGAAAAGGAGGATGAACAATTTTTTTTTTTCGCTACACAGCAGATAAAATATTCAATTACCACTCTGTTTAAACCTTACATGTGTTGCTGAATATCTGGTGCTACTATTGTAAAGTAAAAGATGTGGTGGGTGTCTTGTCCTGGAACTTCATGCTCATGCTGACAAACAGCACTTATGCTTCCCCTCCAGCACCCCAGTGGTCCTGCTGAGACTGGAGGAGGAATGTGTAGGGAACATAGGCTTGCTGTAAGGTCCTCTCTCCATTACATCTTTTGGAGCTCTGCCATGGAAGGGAAGGCATTTTACCCTTCATTTATAAGTAATTAAGATGATAGTGGAGCTTCCAAGGTTTCCAACTTCGTGAAAACAAACTAATAGCAATGATCCACTTCAATAATTCAGATATTGACACAAGAGAGAAACAATACATTAAAAAATAATTAACTTTCCTTAATTAATTTTTAGAAATAGGAAGGACACCTGCAGCAAGTGCAGACGTTTGCAAGTGTCATTAGATTGGGAAGGCAGTGATTCTGAAATGAAAACAGGGCAGAAGGACCAAGAGGGACCAAGAGTGATCTGTGGCATGGTCTGAGAAGTAGAGTGAGCTATGTGATTAGTGGTAGTGAGCTGCAAAAAGGTGATGAAGATGTGAATGTTTTTTAAAAAGTCTACAGAAGCCAGAGGTTAATTAGCAGTTAAAAACTGTCTACTGGTGTTCTATGTCAGCACCATCAATGTATTAATTATTGTCACTTTCAAGTCTCAAATGTGTCTCTTTCAGAATTCAGCTGAAATAGGTTGATGATTCTTTTACTGAGGCATTTCTTAGATACATTTTAATTAGTAACAATTTTTTTCCCTGAAAATATTTTTCTCTATGACCAGTACTAGAATTTCAAATATCACTTAGCTTTCTCTTCCTTGGTATTAATTCTATTTGTCTGTGGTACTGCAGGAAGGTAAGGTGAAAGCATTTGTTCCCACAGGCTTGCCCAAATTTTGACTTCTCTGCAACCTAGGCACAAAAAAACCTGAAAGACCCATGTAACTTTCCACTTCATCTTTCCAAGTTAGTAAGTAGAAAGGCACAAACCAAATTATTTTTGTTGCTCTTAATATTTTTGTCTAATGTAATTACGATTGTAAGGAAAAAACACCAAGGCTTTACATGCTGCTGTGGACATGCCAGAACTCTGTTCAGCAGCTGAGGCTCCTCACAGGGGAGTGAGAGTGGATCAGGCACCTCAGCAGCATCTAAGCCAGCCAGGCTAGAGATGGCAAGGGCTGAGTGCAGTCCCCTAGTGCCAGCTCAAACAAAATGCGGACAACCACTGCCAGGTCAGGTTGTTCATGCATCAGACACCTCCTGGGGAAGGTTCTGCTGCCATTCATGTTCCCCAGCCCTCTTCTGGAAGTCGCTGCCCACAACTCCTCTTTCAAAGATCCTGTAAAGGATTTTTATTTTTTAAGAAACAAACGACCACCCTCACCAAAAGGTAATCAAGGAAGCCACAGAGTCCTGCTTGCTCAGGCTTGGGGCATGGAAATTCAGACTGAGATTCCTAAAAAACAAGTCACTTTATACCTCTAAAAATATTTCCTTTCAAAATACGTAAGTCCTGCTATTAAGTTTTCATTTTTTCAGTAAACATGTGCACATGTATAATTTACCAGTCTCTTTGGCCTACTTTTCTGTAAGTACTATTAAAAATAAAATGCCAAATAGGAAAAATGACAGAAATACACTGACAAGGAGTATGTAACAAGACTTTTTGTTTTTCCCTTTCAGGTGAATTTTATCAATGTATCAATTTCCATTCCAGCTTTATGACAGGCTACGGATCCTTAGATGCCACATTATTATGGAAGTCATAGTTATGTACTTTTTCCTCTGAACAATTTGTTTAACCTTACCTAAAGGATCTAAGGTTTGTGGGTTTTTTTTCCAATTATTTTTATAATTAAGTTGTATCTGTTGTGATGACCTTGAAGGTTAGGAATTAAGCATAAAACAATGAGGGGCCTAAAGGCAGTAACTTACGAAGCTTGAAAAAATAGGAATATTTCTCAGTTACAGTGATTCACTTGCTAAAGGACAAGTTTTCAGCTATGTACCTGTTTTTTTTCTGCCACATCTCTCCATAAATAACTGTGTTTCCTCTTTGTAAGAAATAAATTTTGTTAGCGAAAAGGGTTCTTAGATGGAATAAGCTTCCAATTGAATAAAAAACCACCCAAATTTTACAGAGATTATATAACTAATATACTCTTTATTTGTATACACAAATAAAAACAAGACAATACAATTAAAGGGGAAAAAAAAAGACGTGCAAGTACACAGAAATTATTCTCTTAGTCACACAATTTAACACAAGAAAGAAAAACCAGCAGAATTAGTTTTCTTTAACACGTTATTAAGGACAGAGCCTGTTTACCAGTCAAATATTAGACATCCCCATGGAATCTGGCAATTTGCAAAATACACAAAAATACCTCACCCAGGTATTTTGTCCTAATTGCTTAAAAAAAATCATAAATACAGTTACTAGGCTAGAAACAATGTTCCATAGGACTGTTCTCACACTTTGGAGCATGCAGAGCTTGGACATACTTTCTGTTGGCTCGATTCTTTGAAGATCTGTCATCTGTGTTGGTGAAGAGTCATAGCTTTTAGATTTGTGCAGACTGGGTTGTTAAGCTACTTATTCACAGGTTTTTCCTCTTTCTGTGGCTAAGTTGTGTCCCAGACCTCCAGTCAAGTGCAGAAAGTGTCCAGAACTTGCATGTTCCTGCTGTGAATGCTGCATTGTCCATTAGTTTGCCAGGCTTTTCTTTACCCCATCAACAGCTTCCACGGGACACAAGTAGATCAGTGGAATCAAACGTTTCCCCTGCTAACAGTTGGATCCAGGTACCAGATTTCTCTTTGACCTTTCTTTGATGGAGTTCTTTCAGGCAGAAACTAGTATTTTTAGAATTGCTTTCTCATCCAAAATAGAAAAACTGCTCTTCTAAAACACAGTTTCACTTTCATTAAATATTAGTCTTTTATATGGTTATTACACTTTGATACCATCACACTTGTGGACACAATGGCCCATACAAATGCCTTGGTATTTCAGATGCTCTCTAATACTGTTCATGCCTCTCTAGAGGCTAGAAATCCCAGGCTACTGACAAGCACCTGACACAAACAACATAGTCAAGAGCAAGTTGCCATTCAGTTGAGCAAGCCTGACACCCTCAATTAATCGATTTGCTGCTGCTGAAGGGAATCTCACCTCTCCTCATTTGCTCTGTCTCCCACTGTGTCTGGTTTGAATTTAGCTTGCAATGTGGGGAGCACCATTTTTGCAGGAGTTGTTTTCTGGCAGTTGTGTAAACTGAGTAAATTATGGTGAGGTCAATGAGCTATTAGGTTGGCTCAGCTTCTTCTGGTCAAACCACACCTACTGCCCAAGCCTGCTCCTGCCTTGCAAAATTTGTGCTCTCATAGCCACTCAGTACAGGGAGGTGCTATCTGGGGGATGATGACATGATACCAGCCAACACCCTTCTCTGACCACTGTTGCTTCCTCCATACTTTTACACCAGGCAAGGATTCATTTCTTGATTTCTAAAGGAATGAACTCAAGTAATGCAGCTATCTCCAACTACAATGTGCTTGCAAGTCAATCTTCTGTCAGTCCTGCCTGCCAGCCCTACGTAAAAGTCTCCCAGTATTCTTAAGTAAACAGGCCCATATGGGATGCAGCAATCAACAGTGGTGCAATGTCTAGCACTGGTAGCTAGATTATTTTTCCTGTTTGATCACTTAACCAAATTGGAAAGGAAGGCCAAAATTCAGAATGTTGAAATTTAGCAACTTTCAATAGGTTTGATTCAGAACCTGGTAATTATCTTGATTTTTGTAGTACCAAGTGAAAATTAGGCACTTAAAAACCAAAACTTATGGCACTCTAGATTCTATCAAAGATGACTAAAGTAAAATAAGGTACCTTGAATACAAAAGGATACCTATTCTGAATTGTTGGGTTTTGTGTCCCAGTTACTTTTTCAAGGGTGAGATTTACAGATAATTCTGCTTGTTGTCCCTTCAGTGAAGGCTGCGTTTTAAGCTAGTTGAATTGAATCCCTACTGATTCTTCAATGTCATTTTAAACCCAGCCTTTCAAACTGAAGTGACCCCAGTCTGACTTTTCCCAGTGGTAACAAACACACCACAGCATAACACGTTCCTGCCTGTCTTGTCCAGCTGCATTCTAGGCTTCTGCATGGCAAAAAAAACCCCAACACTTTACTGAGGAACAGAGGAAGAAGGATGTGAAAATTGATCTGCGCCACATACAAATAACCCTTAAATAATACGTTCCTTTAAATAAATGCAGGGTTACCCACAGAAGGAAAAACTGAAGACAGAAATATGTCAGAACTTGAAAGCTTCAAAGGAGTATATAGAAAAGAGATTTCCAAGTATTGCAGGCACTGTACTGGATGGAAGTTGTTGGATAGTGGTTCACTACCTTCTGAATTTGTACTGAACTGATAACACCACAGAGACTGAGCTCCAAGGCTTAAACTGGTAAGATACAAGTCACAGTGGTCAAATGCAGCACTGAGCTGCCAACTGAACTACAGGGTAAATAGTTACAGCACTCTTCCCAATTTGCAGCTTACTTGATTTTCAAAACCTTCTCTAAGTTTCATCAGAAGCCGGTAGGCATCCCCTCCTGTCCTGAACTCTACTGCTGCTTATTGCAAAGGCTGCATCTCTGTTATGAACAGTCATGTTCTGATAGATGGAGGTATTCTCATTGTGTATAGACCAGTGCTGCTTTCTCTCTATCTACACAGCTTCAATGATAACACTGTTGGAAAATGGATTGAGAAGTCCTCCCAGAACCTGTCATTTACCATGAGCAGCCTAGAAGCACGAGGAAAGGCTTAAAGTGACAAGGCTCTTTAAAAGCAAACCGGTCATGGTTGGTTTATGCAGGTCATACTGATACAGTACATCTAGTGGGTAATCTGAAGAGGAAACAATGGCTCTTCTAATTGAACATGGAGCTTCATCTCTGCAGGGACATGGGCAGTGCTACCTCAGGAGGAAGACCACCACCACCTAACAGAACTTCCATGAAGTAGGGATATGATGATCTCCCTCATACTCCAGGATTTTTCTAGTGAACATCCTGATGCTAGTATATCGATAAACAAAAAGCTACAAATAATGTATTTTCTTTTTTTCCTTGAAATGTTTTTCTTTTTGCTTCTCAGGTGGTCTTAATCTCCACTGGGAAGGTGTAAATAAACATTTTTATTTCAAATCCATTTCCATTTAAGATTTCTGAGTCTCTTTACACCTCTTATTCATAACAGCTTACTTTTTTTTAACCTGCTTGTAATTTATCTTATTCTTAATATTCTATTAGTAATTCTATTATGTTTTGCTTCTTTGACTGAAATCTACTTAATTTTAGGTACTTGAATAGAAAAAGTCATCTTCAGTGCTGTGAAGCCCATTTACATGAGTTTGATTGCACTGAAAACCTCTCTAATATATAAAACCCAAACCCATTACGGATGTTTCAAATCCTTCTGTCCTAAAGCACTGCAGTTATATTCCAAGCCTGCCATTGGATCCCTACAGATAGACTTCTCTATTGACATCATCTCACTGAAGTCACAGAGCTCTAAACATACATCCAACCATAGAAAAAAGACTCTAAATTTCACATTTAGTTTAAGCCCTAAACATCATCTTCCTAAAGCAAAATGCTATTGATACCATTTGGCAATATCCTCCTAATCAGCAAGGGCCAGGTTTTTTTTATCATTTCCACCTTCCCAGCATGTGAATAGTATTATTTCTCTTGCACATCAATCTTTAAATGAACCACTACTACTAGGTTGACAGAAGTCCATCCATCTGCTATAGTGCTGGTTTCAGGGTGACAGGTTATCATACAGTCCACTAACAACTTCTGATATTGCAAAACAAATTGAAGATCTTATACCACCTGCAAAAGACTTTTTTTTTTTTTTTTAAGATACCAGAGTGGTCTTGTGGATCACATAATCTTGCATTTTCATTTTCTCCTAAAATGTGCATATGTCTATCTACTGACTCATTTTTAAAGGCTATGTATTTTAGCTTTTACTGGATAAAAATTATTTCTGACATTACGTCAAATGTGACTTCATTCCTAGTTACAGTTTCTCAGAGTTCTAATATTAAAAAAAAAAAAAGCATTTCTATAGCAGAATCACAGGAGACTATGTAAACAAATACAGGCATTTTAACAACAGAAATAGAATTGTTTTGGTTTATGTTTTTTTTTTTTAACTACCCAGGAAAAAATTACTTGTGACAAATAGCTTTGGGATTACTTTACAGCTTGCTATTAACAGTCACCTGAAAGCACTTTCAATATATCAGCAAACTAAGTGCGCTTAAAATAAGTCTGTGTATCTCACAGTAAAAACATCCTTCCACTGACAGGGAAGATACTGCAGGCTTCCTCCACCCTAACTTTCTACTAAATCCACATTTTCTCAGTTTTTTTCCTCTTCTGTAATAGTTTCTAGGCTAAGCTTGGGCAGTTACTACAAGGGCATATTGCTGGGCTGATTAAAAGGCAGTATATTCTCTGGTCAGAGGGGCTGTTGAAAATGCAAAATATATTTCTGGGTTTCCTAGTTACTAACTTCTTTACAGGGATTTATCTGTTTGGCCTGTGACTTCAAATACTCAGCATAACTATAGACATATGAAGACTCTACTCAATATATCTTGTAGTTCTCAGTGATAATTACATTAAATAGTATCACAAAAGTAGGTTTGAGTTCTTCAGTGCTTTTCAGCATCATCCAGACTCCCTGGAACACCACATGAAAACTAACTAAGGAAAATTAATTTAATGGGGGACTTTATAAGCTAAGGGTGAAAAGCACTGCATCAGCCTATGCAGTCCTACCACACCATGTGTGAATCTGGATGTGAGGAAAGGCCAAGCTACAGCTGTTCCCCTTTACAGGAACCCTTCGCAAATGACATAGTGTAAGAGAGAAACAGGCCCCACTAATAATCATTTCTGTATCACCATATGCTTATATAATGCTTTAAACCTATTTCCTGCCTTAGTTTAGCAATCTGAGAACTCCCAGTTTCCTTTGTGTTGCATAACGTGGAGGACAGCACAGCACAAGGATGCTGGAGGGAATCTTGCTAATTCCCTTTAACATGACTAAAAAAAACGTGATGGCAGAAATTCTGGATTTAAGCCGAGGCTGGGCTCCCCAGCTCTGAGCAGAGCACAACGTGGCTGGCAACATTCCTGGTGGAAGGACTCGTCGCGTTATAATCTGACTCGCTTGCCTTATACTCGACAGGTTTTATTTTATCGAAGAGGCAAAGAAGCTTTTTAACTTCAGCCCGCCCGGGCCGGCTTATGTAACGACCGGCGGGGCCTGCCATTGAGGTGTGGCTCCCGGGGCCGCGCCGCCGTCGGCCACAGGCCGGCGCTGACCTGGACCGCCGATCCCGTAGGAGGGGGCGGCCTTGCCCCGCGGGCTCCAGCTGTTGGCTGTAGTCGGGGCCGCCACCAGGCTGGGCCTACCCGGGCGGGACGGCTCCCCTAGGGACGGCGTGCCTGCATCTTAGCGCCGGCGTGGTGCAACTCCAGTGGTGCCCCAAGTCGCGGCTACCGCCGGCCAAAAGGGACAACCTCCCTAGGAAGCTTTCGAACGAGCGCGGCGCCGGCCCGGTGCCTCCCGGGCACAAGTGCACCGCGTCGCCTGCGCTGCGGGGGGACGGAGGGGGGCGAGCGCCGCCGCCGCGCAGCTGTGCCGCTGCATTGACCCCTGTGGCGCGGGCGGCCCCTGCGGGCCTCGCCGCCCCGGCGGGAGAGCGCGGCGGTGGAGCCGCCTCCTCGCGGCGTGGGGGCCCCGAGGGCCCGGGCCGGAGTAGGCCGCGGGCTCTCAGCGGGTCCC
>JANHGL010010869.1:0-30525 GCA_024611195.1 Ceyx melanurus | reverse complement strand
GGCTAGTTGAGGGTGTCCCTGCTCCCTGCAGGGGGCTGCACTAGATGCCCTTTGGAGCTCCCTTCCAGCCCTAACCAATCCATGATTCCATGCTTCTCAATGCTCCTGAAACTGCAGAGCTTCATGTTAACTTCTGCACGTTGGCCTGGGCACCAGCAGTTTTCTGCACAGTTTTGTATATTGAGTCACAGAAAGTCAGCCTTTTGTTTGTAACCATCCTCCTTTATAAAAGGACAAAAATACTTGAAAGTACTCTGTAAGAACCTGTGGCAACAAGACTCAGAAACATGAGTTTTCTCTGTTACCTCAAACAAAATGCAGGATCAACCAGACAACCAACATGGTTCCACAGTGACAGGAAAATAATGCAACATACTCCTACACAACTCACTCTCCCCCTCAGTGTGTTAAATACTACTTGTGCTGAGCATTATACTGGAGCACCTGCTGTCAAAGAAATAGTCTTCCCTGGTAATCATTTGGCAGCACTGTGCTGCTTCAAATGGTCATCATCTCCAGTGACCTACTGTGAAAATGAAATGCATTTTCTCTCCTTTCTTAGCTGTTCCTACAGAATCACAATGAAATTTTAAAATAATTTATACATGCTTCTGGTGCCATGAATACACTTGATTCCAAACAAGCATTACAAGCAGACAGAAATAGAATCCCAGCAATTAGCAGTCAGAAAAGCACTGATTGGGGTTTGATAGATGTCATACTGCAGCTTAGAGAGGTGTGAGAGCAGTTAATGCCTTTCAACTCTCCCAGAGTTGAAAAGTTTACCAGATAACTCATGGTTCTTCCAGCATAAACATTTCATTCATACTTCACAGCCCTTACAGATTTTGCAAAGAGATCTTACAACAGCTACAATCAAAGTGGAGCTTATCAGAAAAAAACTAAGTCTTTAATAAGTGTTATATAAACACACAAAGCTGAGCTCCAATGTCAACGAACAGCTCTAACCTCTTACATAAGCTCTTTAGTATTTTGAAATAAATGCATGATTACCAAACTACAGATTATCAAGTTACTGAGAAGTATCACAAACTTATAAATCATCTTACAAACCATATTATTAATGTCTTCCTATGAGTTATAGCATTACTCATTGATACCCTAGAAAACAGGTAATTTAAAGTGAAAAGTGATAAACAGTACTTATTTTATTTAGCTACTTTTACCTTCACATTGTTTAAAACAAATTCCACCTTCTGTAACAAAACCTTCCTTACTTCCTATTAAATTTAGTTATTGAATAACATAGAAAATAAACTGTGATCTTAAAATGCAAGGTTTTTACTTCCATTCCAAATATGGAGTAGTATACATACAATATTATAAAACAATCAAAAAAAAATTCTTTCATAATAAAAAAAGGGGTCGTGTCACCTTTCCTCCTTTTACAGAGGAAATACTAAGTGACTGCTGTATGAATTTCCAACATTCATCTTATTACTTGTAAAAGTATTCATGGCAACTGATCACACTTAAATCCATTTACTATTTGGTTTCTTTATCTATTGTACAGAAAACTGGCTTGATTTCTGATCATTTTCTCCTAGACAACCATGTTCATTTAAGCTTTTTGTATCTGATACTGTGTGACTTGCACACATTTATCTGCCTCCCCATTTAGTACTCAAATGTCCCTCTACAACTTGCTTGACAGCTCTAGGTACTCTTCAGTACCTAGAAGTCTGCCACTGCAGAAGCAAAAACCCCATGGCAGGAGCCATCTATTGCCTGCTCATGAAATAAACCCCAATGGGACCCAGAAAAAAAAATATTTAAAAATTATTTACTAATAAATAATACTACCAAGCTGCTCTTATCCCTGTGAGGAATAATGAGGACCAGAGCTCAGAGCACACACAGCTGACAACACCATGATGTAGGGAGCAGACAGACTTGTTTCTGGAACAGGATCCAAGCTGAGTCATTACTACCATAGCCCCTGAGATGTGGCAACTACTCACAAGAAGTAGTTCTTAGTTTTAACCATCACCAAAGGTGTTTTAAAGAATCCTATTTAATTTTTGGTCTGCCATGGACTAGGAGCATTGCCATAGTCCAGTGAAGGATTACTGGTTTTCAGCTGAAGGGAAAACTGAACAGCAATAACTCAGACTACTTTCCACTCAATTGCAAGAGCAGACTTTACAGCACTCATTCTGCAATCATTGATCATATATTAGCTTTTCCCCAGGACTCCACTTTGTTTGGTAAATAAGATGGATGACGATCAAATAGTGAACAAAAAAGTATTTTCTTTTAGTCTATCTGCATTATTCAGTGTGATGCCACAGGTCTTTAATGTCACTTTAAAAATCTGCTTTGAATACCTCATCATTAATTTTTTCTTTTTTTTTTTTTTTTTCTATGAAGCTTTCCAATTTATTATTTGAATGACTAACAGCCACCAATCAATTTACCATCAGGATGTAAAATAGTATTCCCTTATCTCCTCTGGAAAAATAAGGCAGAGAGTATGTCTACTCTGTTATCAGAGTGACAACAATGTGACAAAGAATCCAGAGGATCTAAATGAGCCAGTAGCAGCTTGTCTGTGACATGTGAATTCACTTTGGTCTATTTATCCTGCTGCCCAAACCTATCTAAGCACAGCCTTAGCACAGCAGTGCTCCCTCACAGCAAGAAGGCCAATGGCATCCTGGGATGCATTAGGAAGAGCATGGCCTTCCTATTTCAATGCCCTCAAAAATGTCAAGGTTTAACACTCATCTGAGGAGGCTGCCTTAAAAGTACTTACCTTTTCCTAGTATTTGACATCCTGGGCTATTTGAACCATGCAACTGATGTCACATTACTCAATATATGGCAATTCTGCAAAGCAGGCCTCTGGATTCAAGAAGTTTAATGTCCTGCTCCTCTCTTGAAAACAGCCTGGGAGTAGGGGCACAAAAAACAGGTTTCTAAGAGATAGCCATGAACTAACAGCAAGTCATCTAACTCATGGGAACTTGGTTATCTAATTATATTAATTTAATTAAACACATCTCTATTAGTACATTAAATTGTTCACATTGTCCATGTGACAGATTTTTTTAAGGTGACCTTTAACTGCAGTGGCTTGCCTTGTCATGATAGACATCCTGCAACAGATAGAACATCCTACATTGAACATCCTCCCTCAACACAACACACTGATAGCCCCATCCTTATGAAGAATAAAGCAGCATACATTTGAGGGGCTGGATATTGTGTGATCATTTAAGTTAAAGACAGCAGCATAATATCAATACACAAATCAGGGATATGTCAAAGTCTTATAATTTGCATATGGTGTTATTTGTTATACACATGGGGATTATTTGGGCATACACAAACAATTTAGTGAAATAAGAGCTACTCCAGCCACAAATCAGCATCATTAAGACCTCTTTTGAAGGAAACAATCATTGGCATCCTACTGGAATTCTTACAGACCATAACTTACCCATATAGGGATAATATCTGTATAAGGTATACAGTAGCTATTTGGAAGTTAGCCCTATGAAATACACAGAGATGAAACAGTTCAAGGCAGAACACAGAAATGGGTAAAAGGTACAACTTCAATTTGTGTTTCTTCACTCTCTGTAGCTCCTGAATGCCTTTCAGTATACATGGCAACCAGTGTAACACTAACACACACCAAGAGATGACCCCTATGAAACGTCCCAGGCAAGCTCTGACAGAAAGATGTTCTTTCAAATAATTTGTGTTACCTTTTCTAAAAGATTTTTTTTCCTCTAAGTTCTCCATTCATAAAGTCCAGAATATGAAAAACTTATTCATGTCACTCAAGTTGGTTGGGGGATGTTTACTGTATTATCATACAATGAAGGTGATGACTCACAGCTTCAGTAACTACCCTTTAAATCCCTTCTATTGATTACAGCAAAACCCAATTTCCTTCAGCTATCTGTATCTCCTTGTATTGAATAAGAAAACACACTTGACATGTATTTGGGATACATAACTGCATTTATTATTATTACAGTTTCCTATTTTATTATGCACCTGATTTGTAAAAGTCTAAAAAATATGGAAAATGCTCTGATCCATTCTTCTGTTTTGAAAAGATGCAGATTACATATATATGCAGAATAACTGCTATAGCTGCATTTCTTTCACTAATAAGAATTCAGTGATAAAGGTCAAATGATTTTCCATTCTTGTATGCTTTGTTATTTCTAAAATCATTTTTTTATCCCGGGGTTTTCTCAGTAATGGTTTTAAAAGACTCTTTAAATATTAAACACACCAAAATATTGATGGATTAAATGAGACCTAGTTTCATAATCATAATGCAGAGTGTTTAGTGCACAATGTTTTCTTTGAGCGTGCTTAATACCAGCTTTCAAGAGGATGCCTTGCATTTTAAAATAGACCCCGTTTCATTATTGAAATGTTTTCTCCTTTTGTAAACATTTAGTCACTCAGATATATTTTTTTTAATTTCCCAGATACTAAACCCCTGGTGGGATAATCTCAAACCAATCCATATGGGGAAGGCAGTTTTGCAGATCAGCAAATCCTACCATTATTTGATTTGATCCAAGAACAACTTAACTAAAACAACAGAAAGTCGTTCAGAATGGTTCCTACTTAATGTAAATGACAGACAGGTTCAAATAATCAACATTTTGTTATGGCCAATAGATGAACCTGTTGTTGTATTAAGTCAATCTGGGATTTTCTTATGTATATAGTGCATTCTGATTGGTCACAAATAATGGTTAGTTTTGTAGGGGAAGTGAATTGGTTATAACTATGCAGTCTGAGTATAAAAAATGCTGTTATACAGCCACATACATAAAACAATGAAAATCCTCCTCAGAGATACTGTGTTGAAGGGGGTTTTTATTTCAATATAAACATCCAAAATGTTATTTTGAGTTATAAAAATAAAAATCATGAAATGGCAGTGAGTCATCTAAGAAAAAACCCAAACCTCTACAAACATGGAGCTTTTAGTGCCTTTGCAATTAAAGCAAGTCTTTAGAATTTAGCCAGCATTAGAAAGATTTAAGACAGAGAAATTAATAGGCTACTGAAATATAAACGACAAAAAAGTCTAATTCAGGAATCTTACTGTCATCTAAATGTACAAATATCTTACTCAAGACACTTCATGCTTTTCTTCTGAACAAACTTAGTGAAAAAGACATTTCCCAACTACAAAAATTATCATATTTTAGTACCAGGCTTTAGGCAACCAAAGCTCAAAAACTGTCTTTATGGACTAGAGGATATTTTCTTATGGCAAGCATGTTTTTGGGAGGTAGATGGGAAAAACAACCCCACAAGGGCTTACTAATGAGTTTTTCTCTTCTATCTTTCATGGTAGAAGAAATTGCACAGCATTTCACTTTATTTCAAAAATCAAAGAGAACCTGTACTTGTGAAGGAAGGGAAATCTATGCCCTGAAAAATCTTCCAGTCAGAAAGTCTGGTCAGCCATTCACTCTTCTGCTGAAACATAAGGAACCACTTCACTCACAGAAAACTAATAATTAAATTGCAATTCACTTATTTTTAACCATCTTTGTTGATACTTTCTGAGAACACTCATAAACCCATGGTTTTCTTCACACCTATGGAAGAAGAATTTCAGAGTTGCATTTACAAATACACATGACCACAAAATACTTGCATAACCTTTGGCATTTGAATGCTTGAGGAGGAGTAGAAACAGGATCACACTGTTTCCAAGCAACTATACCTACCTTAAGATATGGACAATTCAGAATTATCCCTCAGTAGCTGGTAAAGCAATTCCAGGGTTAAAATTTCACAGCACTGAACTGACACGTTCAACTTGCAAAGCAAATAAAACCAAGAGCTAAATTCATCAACCAACTTGGTTTTTTTGCAAATTATCCTCTCAGCCTAGTTATTTTTCTTATACCTGCAAATGCCATGGGAACAAAACTAAGTTGCTTTGCAAGTCAGAGAATTTATTTGGTTCTCCTGATGAGTGTCTTTTTGTTCTTGTGACAGCAGTCTAATACATCTTCAGTTGTTTTCCAAGTACAGAAATTAGGATTCCAACCTATTTTAACTGTCAGTTTTTCTGCCTGACCTGTATATTGCTACTGCTGACCATCATTTCTCAGAGAATTCTCCTTAACTTATAAAATCAGTTTTCCATCAGTTAATTCACTGATCTCCAGGATCAAAACCTCATTCCTGATGTAAATCAACATAATTTATGCTCAAATTCCAATATAAAATGTTGTACATATTGTACAGATTTCACATATTTTGTATATATTTTAAATTATTGAAGTAAAACTACTGTGACTACCTGATGTGGTCCATAAGTTTTTCAACTGGCATATCATACATAGTGAGTTTTGGTGGCTCTCCATTAAATCTAGTTACACTGCCTATGGATGTTTGCACTATACTGAAAGAAATACCCAGCTAAGATGACCATGTCAACATCTGCCTGACAAATCTGATGACTCACCAGTTTAAATGATTTTCTGTATTCTACAGAAGCAGTATTTAGTACTGAATCTGCCAAACCAGGTCCCAAACTATTTAACAATTTTAAAACCACCAAAACAAACATCACCCCCCAAGAAAGACAAAATTAAAATACCCACAAATAACAACAAAAACATAAACCAAACCACAAACAAACCAATCCTCACCTGCTTTGAGGCTTCCTAGGATGATGCAGACCACTCCTGCAGCAAACAGAACACTAGTTTTACATCCTTCCAGTTTCACTGTCTACTTGATAAACCAACTGACACCATCACAAGCAACAGACCCATACAGGGACATGACAACATTTTCATCCTATGGTGTTAAAAAACAGTCACTGCACAGAGCTAAAACCACAGGTATCATGTTGCTCCAGGATAGAAGCAGTCTACCTAAGCTTCACCAGAAGAGTGTAGTAGCCTACAAGAAGAAAATACTTTGTCATATTTTCTTTCCCAGTCAGTCTCAAAAAATAAAAGCAAACAAAATAAATTAAAAAAAAAAAAAGATAAAATACTCCAGACTATTTTACACAGGCTCCAAGCAATACTATGAGCAAGGAGTCTCTAGAGAGATTAAGATACTTATACTAATTGTGTTTAACATTTTATAAATAAGCCATGGGGCAATGGAATCATCTTGCAAAATTACAGTGGTTAGGATATATTCCCAGATGTGTAAACATTTGAGTTTGGTATGTTCTTCACTTGTACTGCCTCAGGCACCAATAGGTTTATCCTTTGCATGGCTAGAGTTGGGATGGAAAGCTCATGATGCCTTTCAAATACAGCAAACTACCCTGTAACAAGTGAAGGCCACACTGTTTGCTGTATTTTCATTCAAACTGAATTAATTTCAACTCCATTTCAAAGCTTATAATTTTATATTGCCCTTTTGCAACGACTTCCTGCTATTTTCTAGTCTTGTGTCTCCTGTCTACAATTTGAAAGAAGTTTTTCTGAGCATCTTTAGACAGTGCTACAGGTGAAAGAGTTGCAGAAATTATATGGGCTGTTGTTTGTATGGCAGGAGGAAAGAAGTTTGGCAGCATATGGGATAAAACACAGCCTTGTTTTCTGATGATGGATTGTGAGCAGGTGAGTTCTATTTTTTTTTTAATTCTATTATTGCTCTTATATTTTTACTGTTTGAAGCTCAAAAAAAAATTTACATGTGTGTAAAAAAAAAACCTCAAGATGGAATAAGCACTACTATTACTGCAGTAGTGAGGTGAAGTGTGGGATGAACAAATACACTTATTTATCAGTGTGATGTAGAGCTATGGAAAGTTCTAGTTACTCTCATCAGAATCATTCTGTTAAGGAGCATATGCAAATAAGAGCTTCAGATGCTTTAAAAAGTACATTTCCTACATTACCACTGATTTAAATGCATTTGGAGATGCTGTCATCAAATACAATATGTATTTCTAGCATATATATTTCCATCATATAGATGTATGCTGATAAATTGTGTACACATTGAAAATAACTGGCACAGCTAGACCATACATAGCTATTCATTGTGTCTATTTAAGTACTGCTTTCTTAAAGCATTACATTTTTAACATTATAACAAATTCTTTTATCATCCAGGTAAATACACATATAATTAGATGTACTAGTATTTTCCCCTGTTAAACTACACATGTTAAGATGATTTTTATTTGCAAGTGTGCCTGAAAATAAGATTTTTTTTAGAAATGAGGTGTTCTTTGCTAACTGTTCATAAGAGAGCAGCAATTATTACCCGTAGAGCTTTTTGTTCCCACTAACCCCACATATGTCTGTCTTCTGATGAAGCAGAGATAAACTGCTGCTGCAAGTCTTTTTTAGTCTGATTTTAAAAAGGAACTGGAAATAGGGAAAAAACTGGTAAACTACAGTAGACTGCACTTTTATGGTACTTATATTATGATCTTATCTTCACTGCAATATAGCCATTATATAGATTATGCTTGAAGTGGGGCAGCAAGGTCTGTTTCAGGACTGCATTATCTGAAGTACCATAAAGCATTTTTTGCTTGTCACTACTGGTGACAAAAACCATTACATTTTATTTTTTTACCCTCTACACATATACCTAGATAATTTGTCATCTATTTGCATTTACTTAATACTCCAAGGAGATGGTTGCTGCAGTTTGTTATATGATGATGATTTAATCTACCTGGAATATTTTAATAAACTTACAGTCTTAAGCAAATCTGTGGGACAGACAAGCCAGGATTTAATTACACACTAACCCTACAAGCCTTTCTGTCTTAGCATATGCAGAGACTAATAGGGGCTAAAATGTAAGTATGTGTTGGATATTAACAGCATCACTAAAAAACAAAGATGAGCTGTAATACACAGGCTCCAATTACATCAGAAATAGAAAAAGACAATAAATGATAAGCATGGAAAAAATGAAGCAAATTATTCTAAATAGCATACGACCAGTAAAGAAACCCTGCATTGATTTTTTTTTAATGTGTGGTTTGTTTGGTTTTTTTTTAATAAATGACATGTTAATAATAGCTAAGAATATGGATATTTCTAGCACTTGAACTGAATTAACTTTTGATGGTTATATATTAAAGATGTGAGATCACATGTAAACCCGTCCAATTTTACAGTACCTGGCAAACAATCATTCATAGGATGATCCTGGCCATGTTATGTTTACATATAATGTTCAGATAAGAATAAGGTTGAGACACAAAAATAAGGAATTTACATTTACATTTTACATTTAAATTTACATCAAAAAAAAGTATTTTTCCTCTCCTAGTAAAAACAGACTTTTTACAACTACCTAATGTAAGCTTGTGAAGTAGCATCTCATGAGGAAAAAAAAAAAAAACACGACCAAAAAACCAACCAAAACCAATACCAACCTAGTGATAAGCAGAATTCATCAACTTTAGGAGTTGGTGTTTGGTTTTCTGCAACACTTACTTGAACGTGTGCTTAAGTTGACAGAAGTCAAACACTGTGATCAGATGGCCTGTGAGTCATGATGTGCAGCACGACAGGACAGCATATGGGTATCTGTGTTTCAAAAAGGAAAACAAAAACCACCACACATCAGCATTACAACATGCCAGTCAACAGAGGAAAACTAAAACTAGAATAGACTATGAAACCTTTTCATACCACAAGGGCTTAACAGAGCTACACTTTTAAGGATAATAAAAGCATGTTTCTATGTGTTCATGAAGCACAAAAGGAGGATCAGGGAGAATTGGCATCCTTTATTGGATGCAGAGGGAAACAGTAACAAAGGGTGAGGAAAAGGCTGAGATGCTCAAGGCTTACTTTCTCCTCTGGCCACCCAGCCTCATGAGCCAAGAGATGAGGAGGGGATGCAGAGAGAGGTCATTGCATTTACAGGGGAAGTTGTCAGGGACCTGCCACCCCCCTTGGAGGCACTCAAGTCTGTGGGACCAGAAGGGTTAGTTACACCCGAGGGTGCTGAAGGAGTTGGCAGATGTGCTTGCCAAGCCACTTTCCATTACTGACCTGAAGTCCTGGCTAACTGGGGAGGTCCCCATGGACTGGAGGGTAGCAAATGTAACACCCTTCTACAAGAAAAGCAGAAAGGAGGATCAGGGAAACTCTAGACCTGTCAGTCTGGCCTCAGTAGCAGGGAAGGTCATGGAGCAGATCATCTTGAGGGCCATTTCAAACCATATAGAGGACAACCAGGGGATGAGGCCTGGTCAGCGTGGGGTTTATGAGGGGCAGGCCCTGTCTGAGGAACCTGATCTCTTTCTGGAACAAGATGACTTGACTACTGGACAAGAGAAAGACTGTGGATATCGTCTACCTAGACTTTCAAAAAGCATTTAACACTGTTTCCCATAGAATTCTTATGGAAAAACTGCTCATGGCCTGGCTGAGCACATGATCTGCTGGATCCAGCACTGGCTGGATGGGCCCAAAGAGTCAGTGGAGTTAAATCCAGCAGTGGTAACAAGTGGTGTTCCTCAGGGCTCAGTGTTGGGACCATTTCTGTTTAACATCTTTATTATGTTGATAAGAACCCTGAAAACCAGAAACAAGACTAGAATGCTCAGCATTACTGGAATTACTGGAGAATACCAGCCTGCCTCAAAACTCCTGTTCTCACATAGACACGTACTAAAGGAAAATTAGGAAAATAAATTCTCACTCTATGCAAGTGAGAAAGGCTTTAGAAAGTCTTTCTATAGGGAAAGCTCTGTGATGCTTTCCCTGCTGACAGACTGGCCAATGGCTTCTTTTGAAACAGGGACAACTGCATGCCATGCTAAACCTTCTGCATCACAGAGAAGCATGGAGATGGAACATAAGAGTCAAGGGAATCTATCCTTAATTCAGATTCTAAACTAGGTTCTGTAGCCTAAGAATAAACCAAGGAAAAAGGACAATAACTTGCCAGATAAATTTCCTGCTCATTAGCTGGAGTTTTTACAGACTCCTATACCTCATTCCCTAAAGAATACAGGCTCACATACACAGCCCAAAATATCTGCAGTTTCAGCCATACAAAAGATGGAGAAGTCACCTAATGATACCTGGAACAAACAAATGCCCTTGCTATATAGGGCTATATTGAATAAGAAATGAATACCATAAAAATAAATTATGTGACTACTAAATGTTACGTGCCATCTCTCATTAAATCCAAACCTAGTTTGTCACAATGGCCCATAGAGCACACAAAAGCACCCAGGACAGCAGTGAGAAGAGTTCCTGCAGTCAACATGAGAAACCTGGGAAAAAAGGAAAGGCTGAAATCACACAGGTCCTCAACAATGCTTCACCAATGGCTGAGGAAAGGCTTCATTTGGAGAGACTTCATTTGCAGTATGATGGCTGAAGTGCCTCCCTGAAAGTAGCCCCTCTCAAAAAAAAGTAAGCAAAACGTGTTAAACAACCATAACCAACAACACAGAAAAAAATGAGAAAAATTATTAGGCACTCTTCTGGCCAAAACCTGTATAGATAAAACAATCATATGGAGGAGTATAGAATATTTAAACATTTTCTTTCTCTATTGAAGGATTTACTCCTGTGTCTCTTATCAGGAAAAGAAGCTCATTTTTAGATAACCATGTATCAAAGTTTAGGGTCAGGGTTCTTAGACCTATAACAGATGCTCTCTGTTAAACCCCTCCCTCCCCAAAGGGGAAGAGAAAAGGAATAAGGGAGAGACTTGGAGATTAGAAAAGGAAAATAGAACAGCTTCAATGGAAATAAAAATAACAATAATCAATGGAATATATACAAATATGTGCACAACCAGTATTGAACACAAACCCCCTGATGGTAATTACCTCACCATCCCAGACCCTGCCCTGCAGCAGATGGGAGCTGTTCAGGGGCTGGATTCTGGTACCAGATTAGGAACACACAGATCAGTATCAAAGGCAGAACAGATAGAGTCCTCCTTAGTGCTCTGAGGACAAAATTAGTTCTTTTCTCACTCAAACCAGAACACCAAGATACTTGAGCCATGCAACTCTAATTTTATTTTTTTTAGTCTACACTGTACATAGTAAACACAAATGACTAAAAGTCCAGATAGCCAGGTCCTCTTAGTCCTCTTATACCATTTTTCCAGATATATGGAAAAGTCTCTCATATAAATTTGAGCTATAAGGAGAAAAGCTGGTAATGCTTGAGCAATGGTGCACTATATTTATAGGCAGTTCTTCAACAATGAGACCCCAGAGATACTATTATCATCTTTACTTTCCAATAACTTACCTCCATTATTCATCTACTGCGAGTGGATCATTTTCATTAGTTCATATACATCACAAATCTAAATCTTATCTAGTTAAAAGGTTTCATATAATTTTTGAATGGTGCTAATATTACCTAAAACAAAACAAATTTGTCTCCTGTTTTGAATTACAAAAGTAATATATTCAGTCTACAAATTTCAAACCAGTGTAATTGTCAATAAACTGAGATAGTAATTTTAAAATGTTATCTTAAAGGATTTGTACATTTAAAAACTATTCAGTCAAATCAAATGTGTTTTGTTTGCAGCAATAGTAGTAAGACAATTTCATGCTGTATTAAGTACTGTCTTCACAAGTGCTTGCAGGCTATTCCTTATACTACCACTATTATATTTTGACAGGGCCTTCTCCAAGTGAGAAAGGAACTCAGTAATTGATTGTAAACAAGGGAAAACCAGCACAGCCACGAGTAAAATACTTATTTAGTAACAAACTCCTAAGTATTTAGCTGCTCATTCCTGTATTTCACAGTACACACCTTGCATAAACTAGCACATAAAAAAATAATGAACTCACAGGACACTGAAGATCTGAGCTGGAGAGGTTTAAAGAGAATAAACACAGGCCATTGTTATGCTGTGGTTTCATCAAGGAGATAAAAACATTTATCATTTACCCAGCATTCACTAGAAGAGCAAACCTCTCCATATGCTAACCTGTTCCACAAGGGAGCTGTATTTCACTGCTAAAGTAGCTCCAAGTTGTCACTGCTCCTCTGACTTGTCTTTTCCTAAGTCCTGAATTCTTACAATAAGTTCCCAAGAAAAAGCTTCTAAAACCTGATGCTTCAGTTAGCCCTGCACCCAACAGCAAAAGCACCTTCAAAGCCCCAGGATTTTATAAAAAGCGACACTATTCTCTTACAGTTATGCCAAATAAAACCTGTTAACACTGAACTCATACCTCTGCACAGAAGGTTATTTGTTACAGCACAGAGGCTGCTGTGATAGAACTGACTGACATTTCCATTACAACTGATTTTTGCCAAGCTACACGACAGCAAAGTCACTGCTCAGAACAAACCCAAAAGCCAGGAGAACTCCACAAACAAGTCGGGTGCATTGTCACGAGTCAGGCAACAAGAAAGGGCAAAGCCTGGGCTTGCCAGGAAACAAGACAGGGGGGACAGGGAAAGGAGCTCAAGCTCTGACTTCTGCAACATTCATCTTCCAGCTCTTGTTTGTGAAAACAGCCCCTCAGAATCAGAAGAAGTGCAGACAGCATCTCGGAAAGCCAGGCTCTTTGCAACAAGACTCTCAGGCAAGAGGGGAGAAATCAGAGCTGAGCAAGGGCACACTGATGGGTTGTGACATAAATGTCACCAAAAATGGATGGATAGAACAGAGCTTGACAGAAAATTCCAATATATGCAAGTGTTTTTCTCAAACTTTCCTTGCAGCTATTGCATCTCAAGTATTGTGGTACTAACAACCTGAGAGTGGAAACGATTGCCAGCACACAGAAACATACTTCATGTGTCACCAGCTTCTTCTTGCTCTCTTGGCACTTCTGTGCTTTGTGTGATGCCAAGAGTGCTGTGACTTGGGAGAGGCCAGTACAAGCTTTCCAGATATTTAAGGGTTCTTTTCACGCTCTGGGTCTCATACTTGCTTTTTAATCTGGTTGAAATCTTTGAGCACAGAGTAACAAGGAGTCCTGTGGGACTTGGCAAGAGGTCTGTCTAGATGCTACCACATCAAGTGGCAGGTGACTGGCAGAAATTCCAGCATGTGATTACACAGTTACAGGGAGAGTGCCCATTGCAAATCCAAACCAAAGGCCAAATTTTTCCCAAACTCTACTTCAGCATACCATAATCTATTTTAAAACTACTTAATTCTCAAGAGAACCTGCATCCCCTCCCTCTCCAGTGCTGTCTGAAGATGTCCTTGACAAAGAATGCTCTGTGTAACATCTGATGCCTTCCAAGGACACTGAAATTCATAATAAAGAAGGCTTCAATTACAATTTTCTCTTAGCAATGAACTAGTAAGTCACCAGGTACACAATTCTTGGCTTTCCAGGATTTTTTTGCTATGAGGAAAACATGTCAAATTTAGGCTAAAGTAGAAAGGAGAGGCTTTAGGGTAGAATGCATCCTGTATTCTGAATTTCATTTCTTTCTCATTCCATACAAAAAAAAAAAAAGCTTTGTAGAATTTGCTGACAACACATTCACATAGGTGACCTCAACATTCAAATTAATTCATTTTCTTATCCTTCTGGTTTTGTTACCATATGTCTTTCTTAGCACATTTTCCTCCATTCCCTAGGAATCCTATAGACAAGAAAAGGAATCCTGTAAACTGAGAGGCATGGCATGTATCAACAAACCTGCATTATTTACCATAAAGAAACAGAACATCTATTATGGATCACAAAAGCAAAGAACAAAAAAATATGAAACTTAAATAATTAATTGGTCCTGAAATTGATTAGCAAATAGAGTGAAACAGGCTACAGGCCACACAAAAATTCACTAGAAGCACACAGGTCACAGAAATAATTTAAATTGCTTCCTCACAGGAAAGTTAAAAAAAAATGGGTGTGCAAAAGTCTAGGTGATCCTGCTCTGGCAGGGGGTTGGACTAGATGATCTTCTAGGTTCCTTCCAATCACAGCCCCTAAACTTGCAGCTGCAGTTTTGTCCTTGCAATCAACCATGACTGCCAAAAATCCTGACAGTGTGAAGCACAGCTCACACACATGACCACACTGAAAAGGTGTGTGGACCATCCATGAGTTCTTCTCAAGCACAGCACATTGTAGTCCTGCAGGTGCACTTGACAAGATTAAACATCCACAAACATGTCATACCACACTTCACAGGGAAACTGTGGTGATGAAATTAATCCTGTTCCCAAAGTCTGTAAATTAGAATAACAGCAGTTATTTGAGTAAAGGTCCACAGTTGGGAAATACCATAAGAGACTTATAATATCAGATATAACATCCAGTATATCTATCTGATATATTTATTATATCTGACATATTTATTATATCTGACATATTTATTATATCTGACATATTTATTATATCTGACATATTTATTATATCTGATATTATATCATCTATAATTGTATCTGAAAGCAGAAGCAGGAACTGTATCTGAAAATTGCATGTTCTGTAAAATCCACCCAATTAGGCCTATTCATTAAGGCACAAAGTAATCAAATCCCATTTGAGTCTATTCACATTTCAGATGTCTATCACATACTCCAAAAGAGAATCCTACAATTATGAATTTATCAAACAAATGTATCCTTTAGTTGGTTTGAAAACTGCTGCATGATTCTATTATTCAGTACATCTTCATCTGTACATTATAAAAACTCATAAAATCCACATTTCCCAAACCATTTGTCATTTATTATACCTTTACCATAATCCTAGTCCTCTCTTTTTCCAAAATGGTATACAGCCATTTAATTGCTCCTCAGCAATAAATATTTTCATGCCTTTGTTGGTTTTGTTCTTTGTAGCCCTTCTAGTTCTTCTGGGGACTTTGACCAGTCTTGTCTGTATTATTCAAGCTAACAAGGCAACCTAGATCTCAAAAGGATTGTACTATATTTTTTTCTTTTTCTTATTTTATCTTGGATTTTTTGTAGAACTGTATTTTCCTCCTTAAATAGCATCAAGGCAACCGTTTTATTGAACTAATCAAATATTTAAATACATGCATATTTAAATACCTGAAATCCTTTGCATTTACCAAAATTGAATTTCAGCTGTCAGTCAGCTTCATAAAAATCATGTTTTACCTTTTCAGAATCAGATTTACTGTTGAGTAATCAAAAATACTTCATCAGCAGCCTGTATCTCATAACTAATCACCTCTTTCTGAGGTTATTTACAAGCATGCTGACCAGAATCAACACCTGATTCTGTTCCTAGATTTCAGCTAGACTGAAAATCCTCTCTTCAAAATTCAGGTTCCCAAATATCACTGACACCCTTATAGGAAATCAAAGTACAAAGCTTGATCCAAGTGTTTTGATTTGGACTGCAAAACTTTCAGTTTCTAAAACATTTATTCCACATGCTATTGTAAAAGTTAGAGATGCTGAATCATGGGAAATGTTTTCAGAGCAACTTAACCATAAAATATACAACTGTTCTTCAAATAAAAGGTATGGGTTGTTGAAACTATTATGTCCTTAATTAATCTGTCCAGCTTCAACCACAACTCAATTATTTAACTGCTTTAATGGCATGTATAATCCACTCAGTGGCAGAGAATTTCTTCAAATACAGAATAATATCTATTATACTAGTCTGAGAGAGAGAAAAATGAAAAGGAGGTGTGGGAATGAAGAGAGCTACAGTTCCAGAAATAGATTTCCAAGTTAATTTCTTCTGGTCAGTCTGTGCACTGTAACAGGCTCTAACAACAGGCCTCACTAAAGATTCAACTTGACATTGTACATTCTTTTTTTCAGAAACAACTGAGGATAATCACATCCTGCCCCCAAAACTAGGAAACTTGCTGATGATGCAGGTAATGAGCAGAAGGGGATGTTTCTAAGTCTGTGCCCACTTACAAAACCTATCTTGACAGCAAGTCTTACACAGAATAAATGTACTTGATTGTTAATAGTAATTAATTCTCATCTTATGCTCCTTATTATATTGTCTCTGCAGTAGTTACGTGGGCTTGCTCAATGCCCTAATTTTTCCTCACTCACAGCCCTTTAAAATAAGCTTTTTAAAACTTGTGAGCTTGCTGAGCTGAGGAGTTCTTTTTCTTTTTAATGTGTGTGCTTGCCTGGCATTTCTATCCAAGCTCCTACAGCTCTGCTTAAGAGTTAAAAACTATAATAAAATTGAAATATGTTAATATAAAAATGAAGAATGGGATTTGTCTTACCATATTAAGAAGATTAAGCTATGGCTAGATAGTCCTGGACCATCTAGGGTTTAATTTCTACTTGTCAAAGCTGCTTCCTCATCTCTATAAAGACACTAGATTATAGCCCTTTTCCAAGGTCAGGCTACTCTGTCTCTGCAAGTGAAAAACATGAAAGAGATTTATTAGGCAGCAATATACATTTATGCATTTTATCTTTCTGCAGTCTAAACACCTAGGAGATGCTTGAAGCAGAGTTAAAGAGGAATTCAAATGAATTATAAATGATGATAAAGTCTAACTTGATTCAAAACTGATGGGGTTGCATGATTTAACACTGTCAGTAAAGTTGAGTGCCATTTTTTAAATGGTATTTTTTTTTGTTTGAACATGTGTCATATACCATCTATTAGCAAGATATCAGCAGTCATCAGACTAGCTTTCAACTGGAAGGCCATCATAAACATATTTCATACTACAATGAGCTTTTAAAGTTGTAATCAGTTTGTAGGAAGTAGCTGAGGTGTGAACAACCCTCTTCTCGTGGCCAACACAAATAAATGTGTGCACATGTCTGTATATATGCATGCACACATACAAACCCATCTATAAGTCATCTCACATAGATAATACTGAACAAGAAAAGGCAAAATAAGGAAACATTTTTCACACAGTACTTCACAGGCAAGTGAAGCTGTGAACTGACAGCTCTATAAAGAACACTTCAACAGGTAAGAAAATATATTAACAGTATATAGCCCTGTTAAACACAGCACTGCCATTAGACTCAACCAGGAGATTCCCAGGCATAGATCACCTCAGAGAATCAGAGATTGTTAGGGGTTGGAAGGGACCTAGAAGATCATCTAGTCCAGCCAGGAACAGATCCAGGCGGGTCTTGAGTGTCTCCAGAGCAGGAGACTCCACAACCTCCCTGGGCAGCCCCTGCCAGGCTCTGCCACCCTCACTGGAAACAAGTTTTTTTCCTTGTGTTTCTCCTAAACTGTGTCTTAAATGTTAGCATTGATAATCCATTCCTGTTCAAAGATTTTAAAGCAAAGAATCTACACAAATTAGTAGATAAACAACAGAGACAGAAAGATCTTGTTCCTCAATCTTTGAGATTTTTGATATTTTTTTAACAAGAATAAAATACTCTTAAGTTTCAAAACAAACTTTGTAGTCACAGGTCAACAGCGAAGAACTTCAGTTCCTCTTGGTGTCTATTTTTCTTTTTTCCTTGCAAGAACACAAAGTTAGATTTGGAAAAAAAAAAAGGGAGAAAAGCACCAAACCCACTCATCAGATGACAAAAAATGTCCCCATGTATAAAATGAACCAAACATGTAAGATTGTTTTCAGCTGAACCCAGGCAGCCGGTGTTATTATGAAAGTATCACACTTGCACAACAAGATTTAAGGTGCAATTTAACACAAACTCACAAACAGCATTCTAAAAAATCAACCTAGGCAGCAGGTTCTGATACCAAAATTTACATTTTCCCTCTTGATTTGCCCCTGCTTGGCTCTGGTGGGCACTGACACTCCTCCAGCCCTGTGCTCACAGCTCTCTGCACCCCAGCACTGCAGGAGCAGGTTGCAAGCATTCTTTTTATTCCTGCCTACCATTCCAAGTCCAAGTTTGTATCTCTGAGGCTTCCTGGACCTTCTATTTTCCAAACTTTGGTTTATTTACAATTTGCATTCCTCTGAAGGTTCTCATAAAAATCCACTGAAGATCTTTATGTAATAAAAGCAATACAGAAAAACCAACAACATGAAAAAAAGTTTCCCTAATCTTCAATCCTGAAAATTCTTTCCTAGTTGTATTTGAAACACTCACTTTAATGAGATATTCAGGCAATGTAAGCAAATATATGATATTTCTAGACCAAGGAACTCAAAGTTCAGGATTGGTGCAAATATTCTTCTAGTAGTACTATGCATCTAGAACAACAAAAAAATATATATATATACATTAAATCACATTAAATATGGTCCTAACAGAAACAGACCAATTCAAATGGATTGCAGGAAATTGGGAAAACCTTGGAAAAATGAGATGTATATATTGGAGGATGGATTATAAGTGCTTTCCATCTATTTGTATTTTCTTGCTCCTCTGTGCTTGCCCAGCTGAGACTATGTCCATGCTCTTTTGGATAATATATTTATACCATAAAGATCCTCAGAATCAAATCCCCCCAAAAAAACATCATTCAAACCCTTGTGTATTGTTTAGGTTAAAACAGGCTATTTAAATGGTAATAGCTGCAAGTGCTCATATGACAGCATTTCCCACTAATATGCCATCACTCCATCTCTCTGAATCCATCAACAGTGATTATCTCAAGCTGAAGGTTAAACTAGAATTCTAAAATCTTTAAATTGGATTAACTGATATGATCAAAGCTTGACAGTTTCACAAACATTAACACATCTACAAAACAGGGCTTGAATTCCCTAAATAAAGCCTGCTGCACAATTCTGACTATTGAGTGATCTTAAATGCTAGTAATTTGAAATCCAAGGATGAATTTATTCTATTTATGAAATGACTAAATACTTTAATTAAAAAAAAAAATAATTGTACCTACCAACCCAAGCTGGAACATTTCATATCATTTAGGTCTTAGACTTTTTATGGGCCATACATGCACAAGTTCATTAAGAAAGAACATGCACATCAACAAAAGTTGAAGGAACACAGAGGCAAAAAGACATTATTGAAAGCAAATAGTGAGCCAGGGACCTTAAATTCTTGAAAGCCATCAGCCTGTGATTGTGCAAATGCTGTCTTTGCTGATGCACTCTCCTCCTCCATGTAGCTTGCATAGCATCAAACTTTCTCCCTTTTTGTGGCTATCACCTGGGTTTGCCTGGCAGGGATTTTGCTGGTTGATGTTGATTCAGCTGGCACAGCAGATGATGGAACTTGTTATAAAAGGCATTGTGAGTTTTAAGCACCATTGTGGATGTAGCACCTGAAACCACCTCATTTATAAACACTTTTTGGTGTTTGCTATAATCCCTGTTACAGAGCAACAACCCTTCCACTTAAAAACAATGCCAACAAGCAAAAACAAAGCAAACAAAAAAACCACCACCAGAGTGACCAACATAGAAAAAAAAAAAAAAGAAAATCACATCAACTTGTACTGATTTTCTGCCAAGTCCTCCTGGTCAAATAAGCATAATTCACCGAATTATCCAGATTTTTATTTGCATAAGTTGAGAGGCAGATCACATATACCACATTTTGTTTCACAAATATGCTTAAGCATTTTATAACAATTGTGTCAATCAATATTATGTAAAATTTCTGCTCCTCAGTATCGTGGCCATTCAATGGCATTTGTGTTCCCAGGCCATCAGAATGAGATGTTTTTTAAACAAGCATATGATGGACAAAGATTTAGCATCTGGGACCGTAGCTAAAACAAATTCCTAACAGACTGGACTACACAAAGTAAACCATTTTACTCATGGGCTCTGCTAACAAATGTGAGAACACTGCATCTGCAATGCCTTGTAATGTTCAATCAGCATCTCCAAAACCAAGCATAATGCTGCTGTGGTTAACTCAGGTTGATAAGACTCCAAGAGCATTGCTTTTTATCTTCAGATCTGACAAACACTCTGCAGCATTTTGACCTGTTTCTAACAGGATATAAAGATTATATAGATAGAGTTGGTTGAAATATTTAATAAGATAAATGAGATCAAACTAGATTTTGCAGGTACACAAGAATCATTTCCAAAGCTTTCTATCCAAGATTTGTAGGTTACCTGCCTTTTCCCTAATAACAACCTGATATATTAACATAACCTTTGAATTTAAAATAATGGAAGGAAAAAACCAAACCAACATGGGAAGATAGGTCCAGCATTCAAAGTTTTAGTAAAAGCCTCAGTATTTACAATAAAACATTTGTCTTGCCAAAAAAAACCCTGATTACATGCAGACTTCCTTTTAAAAAAATTAATTGCATATTAACACATCCTTTTTTTTTTTTTTTATTTCCACACTAACATGTCAGTATCTCTGATCCCATTTGTGCAGTAGTAGAATATAAACGTAAGATAAGGTTTAGAACTGGTGATTTCAAATTTCACATCCATTTTACACTTCTGAACCAAATCAGACTGGAAGAAGAGTGTGCTCGCTGGGCGAATTTTGATTACTTCTTCCAATTTTCATACAATTGCATTACAATTACCATATTTGCAAAACAAAGAACACAAACCAGAAAAGCATAAAGAGAAGCAGATGATGACATTTGCATTTGCACAGGCCATTCAATGCAAGTTTGATTTTTTTTTTCTGCTCAGCATCACAAATGTGTTTTGCAACCTCAATGTGGTAAGCACTATGCGTTCATTTGCATTTCATTTGCCTTCTGTGACAGAGTAGGATATTAATTTTGGAAGCTTATAATCATTTATGAAACAATACTATGATCTAGACAAGAGAAATCTTAATATTTTAATAACATTTTGAACTCAACACTGTCTTATGTTTATTATAATTTTGCAAGTGGAAATTCTTAGGACAAAGGTATTTCATTTAAAAAGAAGCACACAAATATACTCTATTTGTTCTGAATTTCCCTTGAAATAGGTTCTAATGTAGAAGACTGTAGTAATATTTTCATTAGCAGAGAATACATCTTACTAATATTGCATACTAGACCTTTTTTTATTGCTGGGGGTCTTAAAAATTCCCCAGATGTCTGAGGCTCATCAAGTACTGAGAGATCCTCAACTGAAGCTTAATGATTATATATATGATATACATATATATATATATATATATATGTGGTCAAGCATCTTGTTCTATTTCTGCAAAGCCTTTGAAGACATTAATTAAAGCATGTAAATACATGGCCCACCATGGGATGCAGTTCTCATACACTGTATTGGGAGGTCCACCTACATAGGGTAATGAATTAATTAGGGGCTTTTTTCAGGAGATTGAAAAATTATGTATGTTAAAGCTGCAAATGTTCCTGAAGAATCAGTTTTGTGCTTGTTCTGTCATCATGCCAACTGCAGGAGTGCTAGTTCCTAATGTCACACAAAGATCTGGTATTCATGCTGGTTACTTTTTTAAATGTTGGCCACTGGGAGTCATGTTCAGATGAGATTTGTGGCCTCACGAATTTCAACAATTAAGAAAAAAATTAGTTCGTGTCATTGAGGATTCAAAGGAGGTTGGCTAACAGCTGGCTGAATTCAATGGATCATTTAATTCAGTTTTAAAGGGAAGACATACATAGAAGTTCAGTGTACTCAGAAAAATCAAACCTAGTAGACACTACTTTTCATAGCAAATTCATCAGTATGGGTGTTCTGACTAAGGATTCATTAAAAGGAAATTCTAAATTGTTGGCCATCTGTTAGCAATGAATGAGGACTATATTTCTGAAGCAATTTCTGATGGCTCTACAATGCAATTTATAATCACACAGTATCATTTAACTTAAACCTCTTTACACAACAGGAATTGATTCCAGCCACTTCGATTACTTAATATTTTCATTATTTTAGAAAAAAAGAAATCTTAAATACCACTTGAAGTATGTGGGAGGGAAATCCTACATATTTTTAAGAGGTTGCCATTAACAGTAGAAATTACTGCATTCATAAAGTTGTTCTGATCCTACACCTGACTCCAGTGATGCTCCTTTGTAAGTTCAGAGATCCACCCACGCTGCCATACAACCATTAATCTGTAAGACTTCTGTCTTACGTATTTTCCCAACTCAAGGACTAAAGAAGGTTGGCAGGATTTATTCTTCAGTATATTTTCCTTTCCCTAATGAAAATGTAATTCCTTTGACAAATAAAATTTTATACTACCTGAGCATATAAAATTTAAAAGGAAAATTGAAGCCACCACCTCTAGGAGACTCCTTTCCTCTTTTCAGTAATTCTTTAGACTTCGTTTCCTCACTGTGAAAATGATGCAGGGAAGAAATGTATGAAGCTGCTACAGAATATTTTTTTCCTGTTTTTGCTATGGGAGAATCAATCTCAGAATCACACCATGTTGAAAGTCTCCAAAGAAGGAGACTCCACAATGTCTCTGGGCAGTCTGTTCCAGTTTATAGGCATGCATGATGTGTGTGCTGGTAATCAGGTCTTTTAATTAACTTGACTCTTGGAAAATCAGCACTAAATAAACACAAGTTATGGTGGACAAAAGCAGCACAATTATCTCACCAACACCACCATGAACAATAGGCTATTGGCATTTGCTAAACAAATGCTTCTGGAGACAACCTGCAATCAAAACCACAATTCCTACCTCAGCATGAGGCTTTTGACTCAATTAAACATGCACACTGAATAGGAAACTGCCTTTATAGGCATCACTCCACACAGGAAGCTCATTGTTTTCCCAAACAAACAATACCTGATAAAGCTCATTATCAATATCAAATAACCCCTAGATGATAAACACAGACACTCTGCTTGGCAGAATCTATTTTCTACCTTAGAAGGTGTCATTACTGATGTAATGATATCCTTTATTCTAAAGAAAAGTTGGCTCTATGTAAGAGCAAAGATAACCAAGACACTTAATACAATGAGAATTCACATCATTTTAGCTTTCTTTCTTTAATATTATTAAAATAAAATACTTATTAGCAGTTAATAGACTAAAATAAATGGAATAATCACACCATAAAAAAAAAACAATCACTGATTAAAGTTCATTACTAAGAATGGCTACTTCACTACAGCATTACTTGCACCCTCTTTCAGTGTACAGTAGATATTCTAATCCCTGGGTTGTATCTGTAGAGAAAGATATGCAAGAAAAAATGATGACAAGAATGGTTGTGAGATTATTGGGTTGAATAGGTTAAGGCTATTGATTCATAACTTGACTTCATAACTGTCAACCCATTTGCCAGCTCTTTGGGTTGGGTCTATGTTTGCTTGTTTTCATGTGAAAATTTCCACTGCTGTATCCTTTACACTAGGAAGGCTTTCTTAGAAGAGATGAACACAGTAATTTAACTTTCAGAACCTCATTCATCACTTTATTATATTAGTCTTGCATCAATGTTTCTCCACAGAATTTAGCAGCACTACAAGCACGTAAATGAAACAAAATAATTTGATCTCGCTGGAGTTAGCACAGCTCGCAAAGATGGGGAGAAAAATACCAGAAGCCTAGTTAGTCTCATCAGGTATGTTATATTGTTACAAAAATAGAGATAGAAAAAAATAATAGAATAAGGATTAAATTTCTAAGAGTATTTGAGAAAACAAAGAGGGTGATGATAAAAACATTTCTGAAAACTTGTGAACTACTTCTAACCATTGTACTGTGTTCTAGTGTCATATTAGGCTGGGACTTTCTGTTAAGTCAACCCCTTCTCACATTCTGAATATTTTTTCCCTTTATTTTGCTTTTTTTTTTTCCCTGCTGTTCAAATTCTAAAACAAGAAAATCTGTTTTCTACCTTAAGCATCTGGTTCTGCCAGCAAAACCCAGTGTGTTTATTCTTTCTGCTTATTATACAATGTCCTTTAGCAAAGAGATTTTGGCATAGTCTGTGAGATCTGAAGCATGACTCTGCCTGTGCCCTAAAGAAAATCAAGCAGGCAATGCATATCACTGAACTCAGGCATTGGTTGAAGACTCCAGTCAGCCCCTAGCAAGTCCAATTTTAACATTACAGCTCCTTTTCCAAGTACATCAGGATTTTTTAGTCCTTGTTATAACATACAGTACCTTAATTTTTCATCTGAACAGGCAGCATTTTCCTGTCCAGTATATTCTCCAACAGACACAAATGTATTTGTTCTCTCTGAATGAAAACTACATTATAGAAACTCTCCCATTGCTGCTGTACAGTTGATTATAATAATAATAGTATATTATATAAAATATAATACTTGTATAGCTCAGCTTTTTGAAAATTAAATTAGCTCCTACAGATGTCAATATTAAAGTTATTCATGTTAATAAATGTTCAAGGTTAAACATCTGTAGCAGTAAATGACATTAATTGATGAATATAGCAAAGGTGGTCAGATTTCCTTTAGTCTAATAAACAGCACCACCAGTATCACTATCTTGCAAAACAGGCCTTTGATTCACTTGGGATAAATACATTTCATTGTCAAAATTGCATCTTAAAGACTGACTAGGAAAAAGATGAACTAAAGATAGAACATCTTGGGCACCATGACTTAGTCAAAAAAATCTTCAGAGACCCTTTTAAATCATTACAGTCAAAATGAAGGTGAGCTTCCCATTAAACCAAACTTTTGCTAAATGTGGCCACTTCTTTTGGCACAAAGACAGTGAGTAACTTCTGAAAAATCTGTCTTTACTAGCAGGTGGGAATAAAGTTGAATGGGAAGGCATGAATTTTGGAAGAAAAGGAATTTAGAAGCTTCCTATCTTTTCCATTGAAAAAACCATCAATGCCAATTACCATTGGCATGGCAGAAATTCATATTTCCCCAAACTGTTATGACTTTGCTGGAATCATGTGAAGTAAATAATTTTGAAAGCTGAGTCATGCAAGGTCATTCTGATAGGGAACAGCTTCTATAAAGAAATTAACCATTGCCTCAGCTCTGAACCTGAGTCATGGACCAGCACTCCAAATTTCCCCCTAAAGCAAAACAGTATTTTCTATAATATTTTCTATAATATATATTGTCAAAATGCAATCATATATAGTTACATAGAGACAGGGGAACATAGGTAAGAAGCTCCCATCAACACTGGAATATACAAATCCTCTAAAATTATCCCTAATAGAATATGTAAATCAGGCCTAAATAATCTTTATCCTAGCTGTGTGATAACAAATACCTCTGGGTATGTCTTCTGAGAAATTTTACAACCATGTATTTAGACAATCTTTACTTTTATCATCCAAAACACACAGCTGCAGCATGGATATAATTCAGTATATCTAAATCAGCCTGTGGAGTGGTTAGGATGGCACAGGAGTTTCAAATATCTAAGTCAAATATTGGTACAAACTGGTTTTCCAAGATTATCTTTTAGGAGGCAGCAGCAGATGTATAATGCTCCTGAAAATGAAATGGACTATGACAGGTATGGTAAATTCTGCTTAGATAGGCTTCAGTGGGAACTGCCCTCCTTCATAATTTAAATTACTGCTCTGTCACATTTTAATGCAAGAAAGAGTGTCTCCACTCATAGGATTTTCTCAGTTTTTAACTATAGAGGACACAGATGTCCTAGTTTTGTTTTTGTGATGAACAGCAAGATTTCTCTTATTAAGAGAAACAGATCAACAGGAAAAACAAAATGACCTAACAAACACAAAACCCACCAAAAATATGACCCATAACAAATGAAAATATACATCTATTTCTGCTTTAGAAAAGGAAAAAATACTTCATCCTTCTTCTAGATTTAAATAGAGCATAACACAGCAAAGAATGAAGCCAGCATTACATAGTTTGGAACACACTAGCCTACACATTTTTAATTTTATGCATATTTACTTTTAAAGCTTTTGGGGAATGCATTTTGTGACTCTTTTAGTAGGAAATACTATCTTATACCATTCTAGGCTAATAGGCTAATCTTCTATTGACTAGTCCTGATTTTCTAAGGGCAATCTCTTAGACATAACCAGAGCAACACAGTTCCCATCTAGAATCACAGGGCTGCCTACAGTTACTTGGGCACTCAGTGGAATTACTAAAGCTAGATTAGTGTCTCATAGATATAATTTTTTTTTTCCCTTTTTAATAAATGTCCTTCAAGTTTTCATTGTACAGTAATGTTTTAGCCCAGATTTCTATGTCTAAATTAATCTAAATTACTCCAGCACAAAATTGTCTCCCAATTCAATTTTTTTTTACCACTATTAGGACAATAATTGCAAACAGGACTAAGATAGAGTGCACTGTATCTTCAGTCTGACATAAAACACCACCTAGATCTTTACAACAGAAAACAAAGGTTTGTACAAGTGAAGAGATATGGGTAGCAGACTTGAAATTATCTAATTAACTCTGTAAAATAAAATGCCAAGACCATTAACCTCTATTCCTCTGAAAATCATGGTCGCCAATGGGCCATTCTCTCACAGCATTGTTAAAAAAATATCATCTCTGATGAAATTAAGAGTTTAAAGTAGCACAGCAATGCTGGTTCTTTCAGTTTGGAAAGATTTCTACTATAAAAATACCCATCTCTTTACTGAACAAATTACTGTGCAAGCAGACAAAACACTACAAAGTAGGTATTCAAATTGTCATGAAAGTTTACTTCAATTGTCTTTGTCCTCTCCTGGAACTATATAGATGTGCACCATTATGGTTAAGCCATTGCAGTTTTGTCACAAGTAAAATTTTCCCTTCTGCTTTTCTGAGGCTCCCAACATGATGTGATCAGCCAAGTGAGAAAAGGACATCTTAAGGTCATACAAAATTGACAGCTGCTTAGACACAATTAAGTGCCTATAACTTTTGGATGAATGGTCAGTCCAACCACTGTAAAATTTTCTAGAGCCAATTCATAGTCATTAATAAAATATTATGAAAGTTGCTTGGCACAGTCTATTAAATTTAATATAATAGTTGCTTTGGATATTTACAGTGTATTATGTGAGAGATTTTACTGTGCCAAATTCCAAAATCCACCCAGAATCAAACCTTAATGAACTTCATGTGAAATGCCAAAACTTCAGCAGCAAATGATGGCAGAGTTAAACAAACTGTCCTTGAAGGGTAAAATGCTTTTTCACCACTTGAAAGACCAATGGTTTAGAAATGTATGACCTGGATTTTACAGGAACTGGTCATATTTAAGTCTTTAAGTATTTGAGTGCTTGATTGATGTTATGTTTAAATACTTACAATACAAACTCCTTTATGATGCAGTAAATTCAGTATCCTGGGATGAAGACATTCAGTCCCACTAATCTTCTTCTAAGATCTTCTCTTTCTTTCATTTCTTTCATTCAATCAGACATGCAGATGGAGAAAACAAATTGGAAGACTGAATGTGAAAATCAAATCTATTTAGAGATACTATTCTTTTCTTTTACTTGGCAATTTACAGCCACCTAACACAAAAGGAAAACAAAACCAGTAGCTCACTAAGACTGTCACATTATTTTGATCAGCTGCCTTAGCACACATTAAAAAATAAAAATTCCATCACTTGCAACAGACAGAAACAACTTGTCTGGTCCCTGAGTGTAGTTGTTGGGCTGGTTGATTAAATTCTGACATCAATTTCACAAGTGATCCTCTGTTCAGGGTTTGCCAACAAAAATAATTTTGCCATCAATCTTAAAGGCTTGTTGGCCAGATGATACTCTTTCCTACTCCTACTATATATAATGATGATTTAATTGAATAAAATACAGGTGGTTTAAGTTTTTCTGCTTTTTTTTGAATTTGGTGGAAAGAGGTGTAGCAGTTGAGAAGCATGTGAACTTGAGAACATATCTTTGATGTCCAGTGTGTCTAAAGGATTCTCAAGGAAGAGTAATATGAAAATGGGCTCAGCACCACTCAATCTATTCCCAACAGTTACCTGCTGGCCTAAGTGCCTCTGCACCATCATCAAAACCTGTCAAGCATTCCAAAGCAATTGCACACAGGACATCAAATGCTGTCATGCCAGCTGTCCTTTCAGTCCACAGCAGCAATCACTGCCCATTGCCAGTTAAAAACACATTGAGCTACTCTGTTGTTTTCCTCAGCTGTGATTCACTGCAGTATGATAATCTGTCTTCTATGGATCTTAATAACTGCATATAAGGAACTGAATATTTATACATAACAACCGTGTTTGAAAAAAAAAAAAAAGCATAATTACAATTATAATGAAGAATTAAAAGCTATTCCGGGATGCTCTAACATCAAGCAAAAATTTCAGGGGGAAACCATTAGGTTATCCATATGAGTTTTGTAATTATTGTTACTGGAAAAAGTTCTATTTGTGTCAGTGATGTAAGTCTTTCTTAGAAGTAAGCTCTTGTTCCAAGCAAAGCTTTCACATAGTTTGCAGAATTTACAGAAGGAGGTGTTATGATATCTCACTGAAACAGGAGCTTGTAATGGAAACATTTTGGTTTCCCACAATGTTTTTTAGCAGAGAAGTTTTAGAAATCTTTTGAAACTTTTGAAGAAAAAGAGAAAAATCAAGACTACTGAATTAAGAGCATCTGTTCTAACACAATTCTATTGCAAGAAAAAAAAATCAAAATGCTTCCTTTTCAGTCCAATGTTTAAAAAAAAAAAAATCAAAGCTGTTGTGTGGAAGAACTGACTTACCACAAAAAACTGAAAGGAGTTTGCTGATAGTGTCAGGAACTATCAATAAATGCTCTAGAGAAATTAGACAGGAGTTAGTTGACTAAAACATTTGCATATATTCTTCCTGCCCAACCCTGTCTTTACTGGAAACAGCAAAATACCCCCTTGGCAAACATGGTGTTAAGGGTGTGCACAGCAAAGCGCCTCAATTACAAAGGTACATCTAGTGACAACTGTATTCATCAAGTTCACACTTGCTTTGCAAAACCTCTATAAAAGAGCTCTTAAAATATTTTGAAGACATTCCCACCCAGCTGCTTCTGCTGTTCCTGCTAAAGTTCAGTCTCTTGCTAGCAGCCATGCATAGCTGTGAAATGGAGGTTAAGTCAGATGGCACAGGGAAAAACCAACAGTGGTATTTCAGAACGTGGCTCCACATTGTGCTAATGAGCAGTATGATCACGTTCTGTGTCTGATGCACATTATTGCAGCTGAGGAAAGTTATAAATACACTCTACTCTTGTCTCAAAGCAGAGAAAATTGATTTTTATCATTATTATTTGTCTGCACATGGAATTATCTAGTCACGCTGAATACACGTAACTCCCAATAACACTGAAAGATGAGGGCACTCCTCCAAAATATTAGTGATTTTTCATTTGTCAATTCTAAATCAATGCTAAAACTTCATGTCAATAATTAAATATAGTTGAAAGCATGCTCCCTAGAATAGTGTAATCAATGTTACGCAATATTAATACTTGCAATTTCAAAGAAAAAAGGAAAATAAATTCCCAATTTATCTTTGTATTTACTTACTGGTCACTGCCTTCTCCAAACTGTTTTAATCCTCCCATGACCAGTCTATAAACAGGACCCTTCTTATCAACTATATGTTTGGAAAACACAAAGAAGGATGAAATAGTCTTACTGGTCAGCATCCTCAGATTGTGAACAAATTACTGGATGCAGTACTGTTCACATGACTGTCTTTTAGCAACTTGACACTGGAAAACTATGAAGTTAATCTCATTTGAGCCACTTGCTTATAGGTAGAAATCAAGGTTTGTTTCCTTTCTGAACCATACACAGGAGCTGAGCTTTCAGG
>JANHGL010010868.1:47626-73487 GCA_024611195.1 Ceyx melanurus | reverse complement strand
ACACACATATATGCATATACATATATATACAGCCCTGGCCACTCGTGAGGGTCCAGGCAAATTCACAGGAGTTCCATGGGGGTCCCATGGTCTTCAAAACCTTGCCATGGGTATGTGACATGGCAGCTGGAGACTTTCAGTCCACACAGTGCCAGTTCATTTGCCATTCATCAAAGGCTGATTGTCCACCACAATGGTTCCTGAAGAGTTAAGCTTCACAACAGTGGTATAGAAATAGTAATTCCAATTAAGGTAATCGCCAGGGAGCAATTGAAGGAGAAATAAAAACGTGGTGTTCTCATTTCCATAAGCAAATGAAAATAATTTAGATGACTTGTATCTAGATGAAGGAGAACGCCTATGTAAAAACTAATTACCCTCCGTGCTAATTACGCCAAAGAGGATAAAGGACAAACCTTTTGAAAAATATCCAAGGATATTAAATGGAGTTTTATTAATAGATGAAATAAGCTGAAAATGAGGGTTGTGATATATCGTATTTGGGCCTAGATTCAATAAAAACTCTCCCTGGCTTCTGCTTCACAGCAGCTCCATAAAATCAATTTATTATATGAAGCCAGATGGGTCTTTTATTGAACCTGTACCTTGTTCATTAAATAAAAGTAATTATCATCAGGCTTAAAAGAAACAATACCTACTGCTTCATCAATCAGTCACTATTCCATACATTTCAGTGATAATGAGGAAGAAAAAAATATTTTTTAATCAATAGACATACAGTTCATCAAATGTAAGACCAGGGCCTGTAATATATTTTCTGCTGTAATGTGTTCTTAAGCACAGGGTTGATTTAAATCATAATATATGCTTTGGCTGTTGAATTTGCCACATGGAGCAGGATGTTCTTGTCCTTTTCCCTGGACCTTCAGTTTTGAACAATCTATGCTCATGCATAGATTTTTTTATATAGGCCACTGAATGGAGTCAATAGACTGGGATTTCAGTATGTTTTCAATATTTGGTATTTTAAATATTATTGTACTGAATTAGGTCATTGTTTGTACTGCTGATTTGAATCAATCACTTCCTTGAAAGTAGTCAGTTCAAGTTGATGCTAGAAACAACTCTGTAATTCAATACTTCAATAGTTAAACAACAACAACAAAAAATAGGGCATTGTTTTCAGCTGCTGTTTCTAGTACAGTGCCTTTCTCCTGCTTCCCTGGAGAAGTTTGTATTTGGGTTATATCTGTTTAGTCACATATCTCGGTGTATTTTATAACAGAAGATAAAAACTTACCTCAGTTAAATCACAACACTCTCGAGCACAGCCTCTAGTTAAAAGGCTGACATGGAAATTGTACTTCTCTTTTCAATTTGACTTCTTTAGGTATTTTCCCTCTCTTTCAGGCTGATAATGATGAGCTGTGTTGCTGCTATCCCACTGCATTCACTACTCTGCGAGTCTGAACAAAAAGGTTTCTCTGCAAGACATTTCTACTGCGTGTTTATGGCCTTTATTGCTGGGACACCAGCAGCAGGAGTCCTGCTTGGCAGAAGAGCTGAAGTGCTTGCCTGGCTGAGGTGTAAGGCAATCTTTTCTAAGTGGTGGGGTCAGACCCTGGCACCGGGAGGTAGCCCATGCCATAGCAAATCCTTTACAGGCTGTTGAAGTAGATGAGTTTAACCAGTCACTGGAAAAGTTACTGGTGTCTTCAAAAGAAGGAAATCTCAGAGACTGTTCCTTGTGGCTGCTGGAATGGGTCACTTTGTGCTGGTAAACCCTTCCTGGCCTCTGCCATCACATGAAAACCAGCAAAGACTTCCTCTGGCACTTCTGTTTCTTCCCTGGCACGAGGTGGCTCAGGGCTGTTGTACAATAATACCAGCTCTTGGGGAGCCATGAAAGCATCTTGTAATTTGGCTTCAGCCACCCCTGTGCTCCTCTTTTCCCCTGTTTTCCTCTGAGCTTTTTCCAGCATTAGGGCACTTCTTATGCCTAATGACTATATCTGGTTTCTTGGACAGCAGAAATAGTTAAAAGGCTGAGAGTCCACCTTCAGGCCACCAAAGACTTCTGGATCAACAGGTCCTAGATGGCAGGTGATTATTTGGAACTTAGCTATCCTTCAGAATTGAAGCTGACATTCAGTATTAAGGTATAGAAATCCTGTACACTTGCTGAAAATTTATTGAAAGGGAAGTATGAAGAGCAGGGAGGAACACAAAGCAAGCCAGGAGAAATCAGTAGCACAGGGATGTTCCTGAAGTCTGCCCCTTCAGAGCCATGTGAGGTGACATATTGGTGTCCAGGTCCTAGAACTTTCTCCTGACAGTGAACATGGACATGGACTTTTCTTTCAAAGCAGGACAGAGCCCACTTTCAAAGTGCATGTGCTGAGGGGTCTTGTTCTGTGCTCAGAGCATGCACCTGGGAAGATGAGCAATGGGCTGATATGGCTTCTGAGCCATCTCCTCATGCCATACAGTTTACATTAAACCAATGCAACATTAAAAATTCAAACAATCTCCTCCACCCATTTTATTAAGAAAACAAATCTGCAATCATATGTTGTTTGCAGGCAGATCCTGGTGTTGTGCATTAGGTACTGGACAAATACAGCTATCAGCTGTGGTTGTTGAGGGGACTTGGATCATTCTCCACCCCAGCTTCAATGTCCAAGCAGAACTCCAGCTTGAGCAGAAGTTTGAAGACACAGAGCTGCAGGCAGGTCCAGACCTTCTTTGTAAACTTTCAGGCTTTAAGTGATAGACAGCTGTTGAACATTCATTTTGGGGTTGAATTTTAGTCTGAGTCAGCTGGCATTTGAGTGAGTATACTGCATTGCATTTGATAGCTGGATGGATTTGATGGATGCATGGGAACACTGTGAGCATATTGGCTCATGGTCCACTTGTCTTCAGACCACAGAGCTATCTCACTCATAGCTTGAACATGAGCCCACTGAGTATGCTTGACAACATCCCACCAGCTGTACTTTGCACACAAATACCATACAGGACATCTCTTAGCTGTCCCTGGAGCTCAGGTTTCCTATTTTCCATTAAGGCAGTGGAGAGCAGTGTTAAAGGCAACCTTGAGACAGCCTTCACATTGCAGTGCAAACATACATCTTAAATACTGCTCTGCATCCCTCCCCGGGGCCATGCTCACCTCTCCCGGGCTGGTTTCTTCTGTGCACTCTGCCTGATGGAGCAGTAGGTTGTTTCTTACCCAGAGAGGAAGAAGAGACTCCAGCTTTTAAATATGAAAGCTGAGCATAGCAGGGATGCTTAAATCTTACAGGGGATTACGTGGCTGAGGTAATGGGACTGCCTTTCCTCTTGCAAAATATCTGAGACTGGCTTCAAGAGCTGGAAGAAGATGTTGAAAGATGTTCTGTGTATGTCCTGGGGGTCAGAGTTAACCACGTGAGGTGGGTTACTGTGTGGCAGGGTGAGTGCAGAGATTTGTTATGTAAATCCCCGTGCTTTTATGTGCTTCAGGGTGTTTAACTGCAGTGATCCAGCAATGCAGTTTGTAAAAGGCTTGTATTAATCACAGGCTCAACCGTCATTATAAGTCAAATGATTTTGTGGGTGATAAGCATAAAGATTGTTCTTTCCTAATCTCAGAGAACATTTAAAATATCAGTCTTGCAACGGGGTTTTTAGAATGGTTTACCTTAGATATTAATTCAGATCTTGTGTATTATCCCTCTTGCTCCAAAACGCTTTATTTCAGAGAGATTATTCTGAAATACAATTGTGTGATAAAATCTGCAGTCCACCAAAGCCATGATCCATAAATAACCTCTTTCCTATTTCCAACCTATTCTCGATTCTAGTTTATTCCTATATTATATCAACCTTAGCCTTGTCATCCCTTAAATAGACGTTTGATACCTGATTAGGAATTATTGGGATATAGAAGGGAAAAAAAATACCCTCCTGGTAGAGATTTTCAGAAGGGCAGGAAAACCTCTAGATGGCAGAAGTGCTCTACAGAAAACTCCAGTCCTTAATTAAGCAACAAGCTGCAGAAGCGTTGTGTGCCAGCTGTGGGGAAAAGGTGTACTGGTTATTGACTGGTCCACTGACCTCTTCCTCCTCCAACTTTAATTGCAGTTGCAGATGATCTGTGCTTTTCAGCCAAACAGACATGATGCCAAACTGAGTCTGAACAAGTTTGCTCATCGATGTATTTTTTGCCTTTTCTGCAAAATGACATTGCAGCTGTGTTTTTTTGAAAGGTGAAGTGAAAGGCTTCTGGCAGGTGGCAGTATCTGGAGCTTGGGATGTCTTCTGTTAGCAGTTCTTGCCACCTCTGAAACTTCACAGGGAACTGCAACCCTTGTGATGTCTTCTGTGACTGTCCCTCGGGAACTGATCAGCAGTCTGCAGCCCTTCCAAAAATAACACCCTTATCCTCTCTGTAGGTGGGCAGTCACACATTTTAATGTCTTTTTGACCTTAGAAGTACTGCAGAAAAATGTGGAGTGGCTTTATCTCTCTGACAGAGCCTTCAGCAGCTACTGCTGTCATCAGTGACGCTAGAGGAACCCAGTCAATTCTGGCAGGGAACCACAAAGAAGAAAATCCTTCTGTAAACCTAAGGTTTAAGCAGTATTAATGCCTGACACATTGCTAACTTCTGTTCCTGTGAATACTGTTACAGCCTGGTCAGGATCCCTCTACACATTCACCTTGAGAGAGACCCCAACTGCTTAGGCTTGTGCGGTGCCAGAATAACCAAGCCTAGAAAAAAATCAATTTTCTAGCTCTGCAGTCTTACATCTTAGTCTGGGTAGGAAATGTTTTGAGATTTCAGAGTTTTCTGTTTTAAATAAAAGTCTTTTGATGTTGGCCTTTAGTAGCTCATTAAAAGCAATTGGATGCTACTCAAAACACTTGGATGGGTCTTCAGTTCACCATATGGCAGATGTGTCCTAACCTTCAGGCAGCTGCAGGGATAAACCACTCTTTCTTGAGATTTCATTTAGTATTAAATACATAAACCAAGAGTAGAACCTTTTTCTCCCATACCTAGTGGAAGCATTTGTAACACATGTCCAACAAGTCCCACAGCTGAATGGGAGTGTGGGACACTCATGAAAGTGGAAGATCCCAGTGTTAATCCCTGATCCAAAGTGGGAAGCACTGCTCAAGGCAATGTCTGGCCAGTTTTTATTTGGCACTGTCAGATACTCCTGCCTCAGGGCCTGAAATGAGTTCCCCACAGCCATCACATATACCTCTGGACATCTATGATAGCTATGAGACATCTGGACTTCAGTTCATCTGCAACAGAGTGGCAAGAAAACAAGCCTAGGAGTATTTTTGTTGCTTGCAGACCATTTGGTTTTGACTATACTTAGAAATGATAATCTTTGTATGACAACTTCTACCCACCAGGTTTTCCTTCCTTCGGTTCCTAGGCATGGCCAGAAACCAGGCAACAGTCAATAATATTGATTGCAGATCACAGCCTTGGTGGTGTCTCAGCTATCAAGCTCTTTTCAGATGTGTAAAATAGATGTGTGACTAGTAACAGATAAACCCAGATCTGCTGTCTAGGCAGTGGAGATGTGGCAGCACAACACCCAGGGTAGTCTGGAGACCACTCAAGCTCCTCCATGGCTTGTCTAGCACACACAGCAATCTGAGACCACAGCTTCATTGCTGTTATTGGCATTACTGTCTAGATAGAAGCTGTTGTCACTATTTCTGCCTGCTCTGCAGCATTTGTAGCATTTGTCCTTGTTCTCAAGATACCAGTGCTAATGACAGGAGACAGAATTGTTTATTGTAGCTCATATTTTTTTGTCCTTACTAAGCACTAAATCAGTGCATCATCATGAGGTTTGAGGGATGTCAAATAAGAAATAGAATCAAGATCTTTGTCGTATTTTGTCAAAAGAAAAAGAAAAAAAGAACATTACATATTTTTTAACTGATATCTACTTTAGGCCTGATTTGGCTAGAACTTGGGTAACCACAAGGTATTTACCCAATTTCAGATAAAGTCTTCTTGATGTGTATCCATCATATTTTCCCCCTCCTTGCATTCCAGGTGCAACTGCATTTCAGGGAAGAGTGAGCTTTCTTTCCAGAAATGCTCTGTGGGGTGCAAATATTTTAGGTCCTTCAATAGATTTTCCATATTTTACTCAGGTTCTAAGCAGCAGAACTTGTACTTTGTGTTATTCTTCTGCTGGGAAAACTTTTGCACTGCAGACAGGTTGGCCAATGCTTAATAAAATGCCTAGTGCTCTGTAGTGATAAAAATGAAATCCTCAATCCCCATTCACATTTGGGGGACACTTGAATAGCTGTTACTTGAGGCTTGAATTAGTCTGAGAGTTTGTGAAAAAGCACATGCTTTATTTTTGGCAGCATTTGATAGTTCTAGAGTGCTCTTCCTTGTGAGAGACTGTCAAAGCACATAACAACTTCAGTGAGCAAAACCCTTGAGGGGCTGGAGAGAGTGTTACCTCCCATTCAGAGGCTGTGAACACAAGACACAGTGAGAATAAAGCTGGGAATGGAAACACAGGCAGGGTGGCCCCTTCTATTTGCTTTTCTGCTCTGAGGGCACCACAGCCACCTGTTGCCTTTCAAAAGGTTGTTAAGATAGAACAGTGTGAAGGAAGCTGCCCTCATGTTAATTAATGGATTAGAGTGCAGAGAGATGTCCCTAAAGAACAGCCATGAGCAAGTCAAAAGCTTATGGGTAGGATTTAGAGACAAGGCAACACGGGAAACCTAGTGCTCAGAGTCTACTACAGGCTGTCCGATCAAGGGAGCCTGCTGATGAAGCATTCTTACTCCAGCTACAGGAGGCATCATGCTCACGCATGGGCATTTGTCCTGCTGAGGGACTTCAACCACCCTGACATCTACTGGCAAAGCAGCAAACTGTGGGCAATCCAGAGGCTCCTCGAGTGCCTCAAAGATAACTTCTTAGGACAAGAATTAGACATCCCTACCTGAGTTGATGCAGTACTGGATCTGTTGGTCACCAAAGCAGGTGAGCTCCTCAGGGATGGCAAGACTGAAGGCAGCCTGAGCTGCAGTGATGACACACTGGTGGGATTCACAGCACTAGGAGATACAAGTCAGATAAGGAACATAGTCAGGACTGAGTTTCAGGAAAGCAAACTGTGAGCTCCTCAAGGAGTCAGTCAGTAGGACATCCTGGGAAACAGTCCTCATGGACAAGGGATCAGAGCAGAGCTTCACTAAGGGCAAGTCCTGTCTGACCTGCTTCCTCAGTTCAATCTCACAAAGTGTATGTATCCAGGCAAACCTCGTGTCTGTAAGACCTTCTGTATTTGAGCAAACCTTCACTACTGACATTTCCACAGAACCAGCCTTCCTTCTGAATCAGCATCCCAGCATATTAGGGGTTGAAGGGGAGCACATGCTGAGACTGGAGATAGGCACAGAAGACTTTGGAAGCTACAGCCAGGTTCTGCATTTTCTGATGTGTGTCCTCGGACTTCTAGTTGAGTGGCCTCTATAGAAACCAAGCCTGCTGAAAAAAATCAGTCTGACTAAAACTGTGTTGTACTTCCAGAATTTCTTTCAGAGTCCAGAGACAAGCCTGAGGTTCCTGTTTTCTCACTGAGATCCTGCTGAGGATCAGCAGATTGTTTCAGTGAGCAGAAGCTGCAGTGCTGCTGCCTGTCATAGCAGCAGTAGGACAACAACTTGCCTGGAGTTAGAGCAGTTCTGTGATACCAAGTCCTAAAAGTACCTGCACATACATAGATAAAAGCATCTCCTCAGCCCCCTCAAACACAGCCCCAGAATGGCTGCATAAACAACTTATTTACACATGGAGGGATTAATATTTTCTACTCTCTTAAAATTAAACCCTTTATTAATTCACAGGTAAGCAAACAATTCAGGAGTGATATCATTCCAATAGCATGTTATATTAATAGAAAGATATTTAGACAAAGGGAGATATCTTACACCTTAAAGCTACATTGCCTTCTTTAAGATTGTAAATGTAAGTATTTCACAATTCCAATAAGGTTATCTGGGCTGTGGTCTCTTTATGCATATAACATATTATTTCCTATAAAATTCAGTAGTATATGCAGATGATGCCATTCTAAAGCCTGTTGTCATGCACTGGCTTTCTGTGGGCCCTAGTCTTTATTTCCATGAAGAAGAAATGATGCTTACTTAATAGACAAATGTCCAATACTTTGTCTTTCCTTCATTATCTAGCAAGTGAACTTATTTACTACAGAATGTTATTATAATATTTTTGTAAAACTTCATTTTCTCCCTCTCAGCTCTCTAGTATGTGAATACTTTATAAAAATTAAGTTTTTGGCACATTTCTGTGAGGTTAGGAGGTGCCATTTTTCCCCATTTTCAAATGAGGAATCAAGTCAGACAGCTTATCATCAAACATATCAATGACTCTCCATGCCAACTAGAGAGACAGAACAATGTTTTGTTTTCATGGTGTTCAACAGCAGGTTTTACTGAGGACAGATACATGCCAACAGCTCTATTGCAGAGAGCTTTTTGACATTTTTAATTAATTTCTGATCGACACTGACTCAGAAGCTTTGAGTTTTACTCTAGAATTTGAGCAGTAAAAATAATCATGGTCTACAACCTTGGTATGTTGAAGACTTGGCACGTAGAACACTGAAGTGTTTTGATTGTGGTCAGATGTAGTTGAAGTGACTGTGTCATACTCACTGAATGGGTTCCATTTAGGTGAAATTTAGCTAAAGGATGTGCTTTGGAGGACACCTGTTGTTTTCCATCTGCTGATAGACATTCAGTCCATCAAACCAGACTAGTGCTGACCCTGGAAACATCTATAACTTAGGCTTTGGTGCCTCAGCACTCGCTGTTCTGCTCTACAGTTTCATCCCCATGAGCTGCAGCCCCTGCCAGTGTAGACACAGCCTCAGGCTGATGTTCTTGCTCAACTGCCTGCTTCAAAGCAAAGCTTTTAATGTGGGTAGGATTGCCTCGAATCTGGTGGTGTGAGGACTTGACCCTCCTGCTACTGTGCTGACTTGTGCCCTTACCAGCAGATTCTACTTTTCCTCAAAATAAAGATCATGAATGCCACCCGTGCAGTGTTTGGACTTGGATCAAGTGTCATTATGACTAAACATTTTGAGCAGCTCTAATGAATGTGCTCTGCTCAGAGTGATCTCTGGTTGCAGCTGATGGGGTGTGTGCACAGAGCAGTGCCTGGGCTCTGCAAGCTCAGCCAGGCAGAACATGACAAATACACCATTAGAGGCTCTGAAAGGTCTGCTCTGCAGTTTGCTTAGGGGACAACCAGAGCACCGTGGCTGGGTCAGGTGCTGATCCAGTTTCTCAGGGCAACAGCCTGCTGCTGGAGCTATGAGTCCATCCTCTAGTACTCAGTACACTTCATTTGCAGATGCTGGAAGGTGTTGACATGACAAATAACAGCATCTGCCACTGCACAATGTTCTTCCATGCCCAGAATGCATCCAGCCTGTATACTCAATAACTGTGCTCAACAGTCTGTATCCTTAGGTTGAAGATTGAATTGCCAAATCTTCTGGGCAATTATATTAAAAATTCAAGTAACCTCTTTCCTGACCATGTGAAAATTATAATTTCTCAAAATCTTATGCTTCTTGATCAAACTTGAGTAGATATTCCCTAAGACAGGAAAGAGCACCAGTCTGGATAACCATCTCCAGTCATTTTTCTATCCAATTTTCTCTGGTCCTCCTTCCTAGGTATGAATGTTCAGAGGTTTTCAAAGGGAAAATTAACAGATTTTCTATTTATGGATGAAAGAGAATGTCTTTCTTCCACTTCATATTCAGAAGTGGTGTCACCATTTCAGCTCATAGTTTCCTCTTCAACTGTGCAACCTCACCATGAACAAAACTACATTCAAACCAAGGTGTTCTTACAAATAATGGCAATTGAACAACATAAGAGTCTTTCGGAAAAAAAATAAAATACCAACCTTGAGAAACATGGGGAGACTCCCAGAAGATTGGGACATAAGAGTGTTTTTCTAAATGTGCAGGAACATGTACTTTGGGGAGCTGATGCAGCTGGGTGCACTGGGAACATCCACAGTGAGCAGAAAGAGGTGCACTCTTAAAAAAGACTAAGATGCTTTGTAGAGCAGAAGCCTGAGGAACTCCAAATTAAGCTCTGGAGGATTTTTTTTCTTCTCATATTCCCTCTTTTCTTTAAGGAATTCAATTGATGCACCTAAATTAGGACTTGCCTCAGGCTCCCTTTACACTCAGGGGAGAGGAGGCACCTGCAGAGGGGATTCAGACAAAACTGGGAGGGTTTTTTTCCCCTCATGGATTGAAATGTTGAAAATTGCCGGATGGTTTTATATTGCTGGCTTCAGTCCTGCTAAGCAAACTCTCCTCTATCATCTCACAGTGAGTTTTGTAACATCCTACTACAGTGGTACATTGAAAATGGTATTTTTAAATAAAGTTCCACTTCTATGATTTTTTCTTTTCTATCAGCTGCAATAGGAATAAGCAGAGGAATTAAATACACTTGTGCACCAGTCTTTATGGTGGAACATAGGGAAATCGTGTTTAAAGGGCACATTTTATATTAAATCATATTATGGCCTTTAATAGACTGAATCTCCCAAGGAGAAAGTAATCTCTGATACAACTGGTGAAACCCAGGAGCAGTAAATCACACAGACTGACTGATACTCATCCAAAGATTTGAAAACAAAGCATTAAATAGGAGTAACATTGACAGGGACATATTGCAGTATTTACAGCAAGGAGGTCTGAAAACTTAAAACTCATTAGCATGATGCTTATCTTCAAAATGCTCAGGGCTATCCAAAGCTTTACTGATCAGTGAACTTTATTATGATAGCAGGGAACCTGATTGAGGGTTCAATTAGGGACAGAACAGCACAATGCTTGGGTAAGTATAGCTTCTCAGGATCAAAGCAGTTCTGCTTCTCTAAGAAAAAAAAAAAGTGCTTCTCTACCTTTTTTAGAGCTCTTTTGAGTGTTAATACAGGGGACCTGGTGGAAAAAGCATACTTGGATTTTCAAAAGTCTTTTTGATAAGAGCCCTCATAAGGGACTATTAAAGTATAATTGAGAACCTTCAGGTAATGCATATTAGTAAAAATAGGCTAAACTTCTGATAGGCTGATGGGCTCAGGTTTTTCAAGGTCTCTCTGAGGAGAGAGACATAAAAGTCTTCGTGCAGAGCTCTGAGCAGAGGTGTGCAGCAATATTTGAAAAGTAAAGAGGGGGCTGGAATTGTGATAAAGCTGGAGGAGGAGGCTGGGCTGCACTTGGCAAACACACTGAATTCAAGCAGGTCAGACTGCTCCATGCCCTCACCTAACACACTTCACCAGAAGCCACATTGATACAAGACTGGAAAAATGATATTTCTCTCTTGTCAGCTTCCTGAGGGTGCAAATTTATAGGTGAAGAGGGAGAAGTGCACAGGGAAATGGGAGGAATAACCAGGGAGGAGCTTCTGAGCTTGCTCCCAGTGGGGATGCTGGCCATGCTGAATTTACAGCAGCTCCAAGCAGAATTTCACCTCAGCAATGGTAAGTTAGTGATAGGCAATTGATTCCTAGGAGTCTGTAGGCAGAAATACATCAAGATTTGCTTGTTGAGGAGGCCAGGGTAGTCTTTGTCATATTTGTTTCTCATGTTGGTCAATGCCACATTTTCAGGAGTATTATGTCTGTTGACCAGTACTTATTAATGAGCTGTGTTTTGTGCCATTTAAGCACAGGTCTCCATCTGTGTTTTTCAAGTGTGTGACCAGGGCTTGTATTTACTGTGGATTGGCGTTATTAAAAATTCATCATAATAACACATTGTTTATATATGACATTATTAAGTAATTCTGTAGAGGTCTGATGTAATAAGCAAGAAATCCAAGTGAGGAGGTTGGAAAAATTCAAATTAATTCAATAGCTTATTCATTTTCATTACTTTAAATAATAGCAAAGCCAAATATCACTATTTCTTAATCAGTGTAACCCCAGTAGATCTTAAAATGCTTTACAAAGGAGGAAGAGCTCATTATCTTGTCTTACTGGTGGGAAAACAGAGGCACAAAGTAGCAATTCCTACAACTAGAAATTAAGCCTCTGTGTTTTGGGTCCCAGGGCTGGGAGCTACCTGATAAGCTGTATCTCCTAGATACTTTTTCACCAAAATGTCTGTGGATGCAAGATATATTGTCAATATAGTTCTTCTACAGATGTATTAATTTGGATTTAGTGATGTTATGTTCTTCTAGTTTAATGCTGAAATCTATACTCAGGCAAAAATCCAGGCATTGGTGGGAGCTAAATGCAGTTTCCTGGTAATGATTTCTTGACAGAACCTCTGTTCAGTCCACTGCAAAGTCAAACTGCTTGCCAAAAAGTAGCATTTCTTTGTTGTAAGAAATTTCTTGTTTTTTAAAGTCTGAATTTGAAAAGAAACATAAAATTTCCAAATTTTCTGTGAGTTATGCCTTTGTAGTCCTTGCAGATACCTAGTTTAGTTGGTGTGCTGCTTGATTTCAGCAGGTAACTCCTCTAATGAAGTTGTCAAGACTTAGTTTTATTGAGAACCCTGATGACATTGATTCTACAGCTTCCAAGACACCTAACCTGAGGACTAACTGTCAGGAATTAATTTGAAGAAAGCCTGTAAAGCCTGAAGTGTTGCAAATGAATCCTTCACATTCCTTAAATCTGCATCATCTGATGAAAAGTTATATTGCTGGAAAATTCCTGATCATCTCTAAGCATTCTTCTATCCTTTATGGAGCCAAATGTCTATGGAGGCAATGGTAAGAGATTTTGTTCAGGATGAGGAACATTTTATGTCTATGTTTGCTGTGAAGTTTCTTTAATAAAGATTTTTTTTTCTCCAAGTTTGTTGAACTACAATAAGTTAATCACAGTTCTATTGCACAGTAGAAATGCAACAGATTGAAAAGTCTTCTCTTTTGTATGAGCCAAAGTTCAGTTCATATTTCTATATTTGTCTGAGCATAACTCTGGATGCCATAAAGACTCAAGATTTCAGTTAGATATGGGATAAAGATCTTAAGGTGGTGCTTCTAAAGGTTGTGCAGGAAAAGACTGACCTGAAAACTAATTAAGATGACTATGATAGTCAGATATATGAATGTATCCTAAAATTCTTTATATGTTTCATCATAAAAATGGGAAAGGCCTGTGACTGACATCACCTAAACAATTTAAACAACTACAGTCCCCCTATTATCTCATGGTAGGCTGATAAGACCAATAAATATTTTTCATTGTTATAGAATGGGCTGGTCCCCCAATCTAGTATTTTTTTATTCTGAGAGGCCTCCTTCATGTATCAAAATTTATTACATTGCCAACTCTTGGTCAAGACTGCAATTCCTATGTTCTGAGACTGCTCTGTCCTCAGTGTCATTTGAATGTCTCTGAATTTAAGAGGTTCTTCACTTAGGGACCCTTCCATTGAGAGCTTCATCTGGGCAAACACCCTGTTTTCACAGGGACAGATGCTCCAGTGGCTGCTGGGACCATGCTCTGTGGTGCATCACCACCATTGCTCACCCCTCAGCAGACTTCCTGGCTCTTGACTGCAAAAACTGCTGCCTCTGATAGCTGCCTGCTGCTAGGTGATTCTACATGCCTTTCCTTCATGCTGTGTCCCAGACTTCCCTCTATTGTACTAGTCCTCTGCAGTCATTTTGCAAACACCTCAGAGGGCTAATGGGCACTATTAATAACTGATTGCAGAACAGCTCCACATTTATAGTACTGAACGAGTGGGTAGCACCCCACTGGGACTGCGGGAAAGGATTCATCCACACAACTAACTGTCTCATCTGGCCAATTTTGGGCTATAAAATAAGGGAAGTATTTCCTGTAAAATAAAAAAGGGATCACAGTAAAAGAATAAATTTCTTAGTAGTGAATATTTCTGATTCCAACAGGACTAATGAAGGCAAAAGAAAGCAACTGTCTTTATCAGAGAAAGATTTAAGAGATTTAAATATGAACAAAGGAAAACAACGTAAACAAGCAGTACATTCTATTATGTAGAATAATAACTCTATTATTAATGCAATAGAGTTGCTAGAGAATGAAAGAGCTTGAGAACCCTCAGTGAAGTGAGAGAGGGACACTCTATGTCCCTATCAAGGTTATCAATAAAGATGTTAAACAGAAGCACTTCAGATGAGCTAATGATTCCAACACCTTTTTGTGAGTGTGGGCCCCATTTCCTACCACACCCTTCTCAGGTGCTTCCATGATTTCTAAGCATCTATCCCTTCTCTCATAGGAGATGGCAGAGCAAGAGTCCTCACTAGTCCACCATCCTTCAAGCCCTGGTATGCTTCCCTTGGGCTTCTTCTTAACAGGCCCAGTTATCTCCCCTTCCCCCTTCTTATCTAGTTTAAAGCAGCCCTGTCAATGAGCCCTGGTAACTCCTGCCCCAAAATCCTTTTCCCTCTCTGAGACAAGTGCATCCCTCCTGCCACCAGCAGGCCAGGGTGTCTCATATAGCAGCCCATGATCAAAGAACCCAAAGCCCTTCTGGTAACACTAATCCCAAAGCCATGAGTTGACCCATTGTCTTTTTCTGTTGATTTTGTCATTCATGATTGCCATTGAAGGGATAGAGGAGAACACAACTTGTGTTCTTGATCCCTTAAGCAGCTCTTCCAAGGCTCTAAAATATTTTTTTCATTGATTTTGGGCTCCTTCTACCCACTTATAACTACCCACCTGAAAGGTAGGTAAAAGGGGGTAATAACCAGAGGGCTTTACTAGGTCAGGGAGTCTGTCCAACACATCCCTAACCTATGCCCAGGGAGGCAGCAGACTGCCCTGTGCAGTGGGTCAGGATGGCACTTTGGGCCCTCAGCCCCCCTCAGGCAGAGAGTCACCATAACAATGGCCCATCTGCTTTTCCTTTTGGAGCCAGTTGTGATATCAGGTCTATGATGTCTCGGTCTTTCTGGCATTTCTGGCCCAGGTGAACCCTTCTCCTACAGCCAGTTCCTCCTGCAGGGCCTCATACCTGTTCTGCAAGGGTGACTGGGGAGGTGGGGGAAGCTGGGAGGGGATTCATCTGCTTCCCCCAGCAGGGATCTGTTTCCATTCCCCCCCTTCTCTAACATCCCCTCCTACTGCCTGGTAAAAAAAAGGGAGGGGATACTCTGACTTATGTGGGGCCACAACCTCTTTCTTTTCTCTCAGGGAGGGGGTCTACTACCTGTCAATCTCCCTCTCACACTCCCTGATACTCCTCAACCATTTCACTTCATCCTTCAGCTCAGCCACCTGGCCTAGCAGAGCAGCCACCTGACTAAGCAGATAATTTCCCTGTTCACATCTGACACAGGTATCATCTCCACCCCCCCGACATTGCCAGGGCCAGGCTCTGGTCCTTTTTGCAGCCAGAGGCCTGAATGCTGACATGTTTGCTTGGGGCCTCTGTCTGGGTGCCCACAGCTTTTCTAGCAACAGCCTTCAGTCAGGTAGCAGCCATGGCTGGACCTCTACAGCAAACACCACCTTGAGACTTGAGGGGCAGTTGAAATGAGTATTAACTGACCACTTAAAGGGTTTGAACTTACCTTGTACACTGTCAGAGGCTCGACACCCTGCCCTACATGCTGCAGGCAATTGCAACCCCCACTGAGACACACACAACCCCTGGGTGCTCACCCTGTGCTTTGTGGGTGGCAACCAGTTCCTGCCCTCCCTGAGGCTTCTTACAGCCCGGTGGGCTGATCAACAGCGGGTGGTGTCGGCTCTGCCCAGGCTCCCTCAGGAGCCCGCCCACCAACTGGCAGCCCCCAGCACAGGCAAAGGGCTTCACACAGCTTAAAAAAAAACAACAAAAAAGCCCCCAGAAGAGCTTTTTTTGGCCCTTTTTTTGCTGTAGATCCCTTCCCCAGTGCAGTCTTACCTGCCTGAAGCTGGTCACCGTAGAAGAGCAGTGACAGAGTAGTGAAGTATGGTTGTTTCTGTAATACACAAAACTGACACTCATTCACACTTGACACAGGCTCCCATGACAATTTTTAGAAGTTCCTATTATTAGTATCTGAATATGGGGTTCAGTTTTGAACTACATTTTAGGATAGCAAACTCTCACCTGTCTACAAAAATAGATGTAAGGGGATGAAATACAGGAATTGACTTAGAGAGAAAGAAATAGGAAAGAGGGATTGTTTAAACACCTGAGAAAATTAAGGACAGCAATCTGAGAAAAAAAAAAGCTTTATGCGCCAAATTAATTTAGCTTTCAGAACTGGAACTAAACCTGCTTGAAGCATGGGGGTATCATTGTTTTCTTCTCTTTTTACCTGCTCTCCATTTTCAGAGGAGGTTAGTTTTAAATGGCCTTGTCAAAATCTAATTGAAGTTTTGTAATGGCTAATTCCCAGGCTATTTAGGCACTGAAGGATCAATTCTGAGACATGTCTGTGAGGGGTTTGTTAAGAGATGGAGGATGCTGCTGAGATCAATCAGCTTCCTAGTTTTTAAATCACACAGGAAATTCAGGCTACATTCTCTGTTCTGGTTGATTGATCCCATATCTCAGGGAAGTGCCCTCACTAACCACCTTTATTCTTACAAATTTGTGACTGTAAATTAATTAAACGTGTGCTGGATGAGAAAGGAAGACTTGTGCTCAAACCCTGACTCACATTAGCCTATGGTGTGTGGACTAGAATAAAGACTGCTGCCCTTCTCTCTTACATCTCAAATGAGGTCTCTAGGCACAGTTCCACATGGGACACATAACTTTCTCATTTCAGGCACCACTCCTCCATGTACACACCTACAGGATTGGACCTAGATGGAAGACAACTCCTAGTTTAAGAATCTGGTTTGAAAGTCAATGCCTCCAGGGGCAAGCTGGTGGGGGGGTAGCAGCTGGGTTTCTCACATCACCAAAAGCTTCTCGAGCTTGGTGGAGATGCAAAGATAGCAGGTGCACCATTGGTGGACAAAACAGAGACAACCTTTGGAGACTGAGGTCATAAGAAGATGTGTTTTGCAAGGCTGGATTCAAAATATCTTTACTGACAGCATGTGACTGCTTCTGCAATTGAACCATTGTTTTCTTTTCAGTGCTTGAAAAATCAACAAGCTGAGGGTTGAGAGCCAGGAATGGGAGGTAGAGGCTAAGGAATGTATATGTTTGGCTATTCAAAAGTCATTATATTTGTTAGCATGTGCATTTATTTGATGTAGAGCAGGGACATGGAAAATTGTTCAAAGCTGTATTCAAGGCACCTGATGGCTGAGCTAAGATTCCTTCCTGAGCAGAGTGCCTGTGTCAATGCTGGCTTTTAAAGAAGTGATGGGGAATGCTTCACACATGAAAGAAGTGTGCTAGAAAATGGAAGTTCTTTTCTAGATCATCCACAATTAGCCTAGTCACAAGAAGTTTCAGGATTGGTTAATGTTTTGTCTGTACTCAACTGACTGCTAAGGAGAACAGGAAAACTATAATAAGGAAAAGTCAAGTAAGAAGAATATGGGAGATTTTAAATTTACCCTTTTAATGCTACCTTTAGCAGTTTTTTACCAAGAGGGTGGTAAAACACTGGAACAGGTTTCCTAGAGATGTGGTCCTTGCCTCAAGCCTGTCAGTGTTTAAGAGGCATTTAGACAATGCCTTTAACAACATTCTTTAGCTTGGCCAGTCCTGAATTGATCTGGCAGTTGGACTAGAGGACCATTGTAGAACCTTTCAAACTGAAATTTCTATTCTTCTCTCCTAAACATAACCACTGCTGACAGTTCACTGCTCTACCAATGCTCTACTGTTTACAAGCACACTGATCTTTTTGCTGTAAGTGGAGTAAAGGGACAGGCATTCAACGATTTATTCAAAGTCAACCAACAGAAATTCTGCCCTTGAATTCAGTGAAAACTGGAAAATGTCAAGCCTACAGATAACTGTTACTAGTCTATCAGCTATTTGCATTTTTTATCCAGTTGAAATAGCTGATTGTACTATGAGAAACAGGGAATATATATATATATATTTTTAAAGAACTATTTTCTGTTAGCAAAAGCGTTCAATAATTGTCCTTGATTTCCCCTTCTGAAGTCCAGAGGAATGATGTCACAGGTGGATCTCCATCTGTCCAACACTTGGCAGATAGTTCAAAAGAAGAAAAATAACTGTATAATAACACAATAACTATAGAATTTTAAGTGAGACGTGTCTGCAGGGGATGGATATCCAACAATTCCATTTCCATTTACTGCTGCTCAGATATTTTCTTCTTATTATTATTATTATTTGTGAGCAGAGGGCAGCTCCCTTGTGACTGCATAAATTAGAGACAAATAGCAAAATTTAGTCAGGCTTGCACTGCAGAGCTTCAGGTCAAAAGAATCCAAACAGGTCATATAAATCAACACATAAGGAAATTCAAGTCCCATTAGTGTGGTTAGATTAAGCCCAAAAGACAAAAAAAAGGCTCACTTATCTCTAGTCATAAATAATTATCCTTCAAATATAGCTGTAGACATTCTTGTTAGCAATATAAATAAGTATACAATTCAATGCTCTTCTGGTGATAAAGACAAAACTATGAGAGAAATTAAATCATGAAGCCCAGATTTTAATCACTTTTCCCAGCCTCTGTCAAGATTTGCTTTGAAGTCCACTGTACCGTGATAGCAAAGTCTGAAGGTGCTATTATGATTTTGCTCCCAATCGAGCAGTAGTCCCAGGGGTTTTCTTCTAACCTTCCCTGAATAATTTCTTGCTAGTTCTTGTCAAAAATTGGGCTGTACATCATAGAAAGGTTTGGGGAGAGGGGTTGGGGGGGGTTAATTTCCTTCTTCAATTTCTCAATCACTTCGGTCTTTTACAGAAAAAAATAGGAGTAAGGAAAAATGTATCAGTAGTTTCTTAGTAGAAATCCTCTCATGCTTTCCATAAAGAACAGTTAGCACTGTATGGAAGCCCATGAGAATTGCTTCCATTTTAAAACTCTGACTGGCTCACTCGTTCACTCATAGACAGTATTCATGCACCACCAGAAAAAGTAACAGGATTAAAAACCATGGAAGCCCTCACATTTATTAGTCTAACAATTACAGCATAGAATTTGAATATAGTTGAAGGTATTAGCCAACTGTTGCTTACTTGTTCAAGAAATATAAGTAAGAAGCTGTGAAACCTTAATATGTGAGATTCTTGCATCAATTTTAAAGAGAGAAAAGGATAGTGAATTATAATTTGAAGGAAATATCACATAGAAAACTAAAACCTAGTAGGTGCTTTTCCCATTCCCCATCTTCAGGGAAGAAAGATAGGAAAAAGCATAATTTTGTTTAGTACTCCTTGCACGTTTTTATTCCAATTAAGTGCAGTGTTCTGCTCGTACTGGGAGAAGAGCTGGTTATACCAATTGCCTGGAGCTCTGAGATTGCTGTTGCATTATGTGCTATACTGTCTCTCATGTTAAAAGTTCTGTTCCAGGTTCACACCTTCTTAACTCTGTGTTCACATTCTAAATATGCAGTAGGCTGCAGGCACAGTTTTACACCTATAATGAGTTATCATCTCTCTCTCTGAGAATAAAAGCAGTGCACAGAATGTTCCTTCAGTCACATTGCTAATCTTTATGGAGAGAAGCAGAGATGATTAAACTTTCTATCATCATATGGATGTTGAAAGATGTTCTCTTCTGGTTTGTTCCAGAACAAGCCAGCAGCTGAATGTGAAGCTCTCATTAGTAGTTAAAAAATATAAATCCAGGTTAATACATCTAGTAATGGGGTGTTTGCTATTGTAAGGTTGTTTATTGCCTGCTAATCATCTGCTTGTCTCTGGTAGAAATGCTTGTTAAGCAGAGTTGTTAGTCTTTGCCAAATGGTTGTGTAAACTGTTTATTGAAGCGAATCCTTTTCCAGTCATGAAAACAGGTCTCTGTTTTGGCTCTAGTCCTTGTGACAGCATGTAGTGTCACTCAGGTCATCCTTGAGTTCACGTGTTTGACTTCTTTGAGAAAGATGTATTCAGGAATTGCTTGGTGGAAGTTTGCAAATGAAACAGCCTATGCTGCAAATTGTGAGAATGCAGTGGCTGAAGAGAATTTTATCCTATTTATTATTTGAAACATTTAACTTTTCAGTCGCATTTCCAGAAATTTACACTGGCAGATTATTTGGATAAACTAAGCATTAATAAATAAATCAAGAAGCTATTTTTCTTTTTTGTAGAAGTGTTTGCTCCACAGGTTACTGAATTACAGCCAACTTTCTCTACTTCTCTGTTAACAAATACTGATTTTCCCCTCCAGGCTAAAACCCCAGTCTCCATTTTAAGACTGAGCTGAGCTTTTGTTCAGGTTTGCAACATCATCATTAACCTCCAGCCAGCCAATCTGATTTCTGTATATGATGTCAGATTGTACATATTAGTGTGGTTATGGTTTCTGTGAGTATAAGATTCCTGCCTGGCTTTCAGAAATGAAGGAGAAGTTTAAAAAACTGACAATTAGAAAAATATCTTAAATTTGTAACTTGAATAATATGATTCTTCAAGACAGTGTAAACCAGGACACAGAGGGATTAATCTGCATAGACTGTCTCAAATCAGTAAACAGTCCAGTGTGAGACTGGTTTATTAAGAAAAAAAATCTTTTCTATTCTAGAAATAGTTAAATGCTGGAGCAGCCTCCCTCACTGGAAGAAACATGAAATCCCATTCACTGAAAGTTTTTTAAAGCATCTAAAACAAACATCTGTCAGGCAAGTCTGGCATAATTTGTCCTGTCTCAGAGAAAGAGAGACAAGTCGACCTCCCAGGGTCTCTCTCAACCCTATGTATCTATAATGCTGAAATGCAGTGTTATTCCTTTAAAAAGTTTATTTATAATGTATGGCTGCTATTTCCATAGAATAGCAACTGTGGCCAGTTCCTAAGGTCTGCTGTACCAGTGAGAGGTTTACAATGATGTCATGCCTGTAGAGCTGACACCCTGCTGCAAAGTGTGCAAGCAAAAATTGCTGTAGCACCAGGCAAGTGTTCTCCCCACTCTGCTCATGCAATTCTGGTTTACGACCACTTAAATTGTCTTACTTTTAGTGATACTTAGCTGGCATAGTCAGGTAATGACTACTGGAATAGCTTCGTGTATCTGTGATTAATATTTTTATATGGTCATATCTAATCATCTGGAAGCTGATGTTTTTCTCTTTGCCAGTTTCAGTATCTCCAAGAACTTTTCATTTGTAGACCCTGGGCAAGCTACCAGTGAAGTTCAGCCTCCTGAAATAACCTTTTCAGTCTTAATATGGACCTCTTAGTTCCTAGCTATCAGCAAATCCTTCTCTACTTTCTTGTCTGCAGATTTTACCCAAAAAATTAGGACCCTTTCACATCTCTGTTGGAAAGGCATGGAAAGGAATTAGTTTTTATAAGAAACTAACAGTTTTGTCAAAACGAATATTTTCTCTTGTAGCACTGTTATTCATAATGCAGATAGGTGAGGAGCAGCACATGGTTTCAACAGTATATCTTAAAAGCCAAGTGCAGCTAAGGGCTTTCCAAAAAACCCTCTAAAAGGAGATTAATTCTCTTGTCTCTGCAATAAGAAAGCTCACAATTGTCCCCACTTCACTTTCTGACTGAGACAGCTACTGACACATCTTCACTTTGCAGAGCTGGTGCTGATTTTATAATTGTGCATTATTAATTACTCTAGGTTCTAGGGAGAATGCACACGCTCATGGAAGAGAAACACAGGCCATATAGAAACCCATGTTTGGATTAGGATGTCCTGCACTGACAGTGTCTGCAGTCTGCAGTCCTACTCATGTGGGAAATATGAAACATGCTTGCTGTGTTCTTACTTTTCCCCAAGTCTTTTTTTATGGCTTCTGTTAAATTATTGGGCTAGGAAGACCTTTGGTCCAGCCAAACACTGTTATTTTGTTTTTAGCTGTTGTGCCACAAAAATAATCACCAGAGCACATCATGCATGGTAAGAATAAATTTCAGGCTTTTTTAGCAAACTGGGAGCTACGTCTGCAAAGGTTATCTCTTCCCTTCCTTCCCTTCCCTGCACAGAACTGACCCCAGAACTAAATCTTGTACCCCTGAAATCAACAATAGGACTTTAATCAGCTTCAGGTAATATCATGCCCCATGTTCATTCAAGTATATGACAGCTTGAATATCCATTTTGCCCTGAGAGATAATGTATCATTTACATTCAGTTTCCTACACCAGATGCAGGGGATCTTTCAAGTTGCTACTCTCAGATGCATCCCATTTAATTACTGTTTTCTTGAACCATTGAGTACCTTTCCAAGAATACCACTCCAACATGGTTACAGTGGTTTTTGCAATATTAATCCCGTCATTGCCAACCAGTAAAGGAGCATTGTAACTTTTAAGTGTTAAAGTTCAGAGTGTGTCTGCTAAGTTTTTGTGTAAATTATATCCAGAGTTCTTCTTTACCGTAATTATTCACCTCCATGTCAATCCAATGCATTTACAATATGTCTCCAGACAATGGGCTCATGGTGACAGGTCATTTTCTGGCCTGAGAAAACCCTGATACTTCACATTCTAAGGGAAAAGTCTTTGCCACCTAACTAAACAATCAAGTCAACTGCTTAGAAGTGCATTTTTGATTCCATGTGGTTCCCTCTCAGCCCCCATTCCTCTAGTTTGTGGTTTCACCACATAAGGTATAGAGAATGATCTTGCTGAATTCCTGAGGTTCTGTATTGTTCTTAAACAACTCCTTGGATATTGGTTAACTAAGTCATTCTACGGCCATAATAAGAAAATGAAATTATCTGTGGCCACAAAAGTCTTTCAAAGAGTTATCTGGATTTTCTAGAAACATTTAGAAGAGATTTCTTGGAAAAGTTAATTGCAGTTTAAATCTCTCAATCTAAATTTATTGAGGCTAACGTTATCCAAGACTGAGCTTTCTCATGTTAGACATCATGTGAGTCACAATTTACATTGCTCTGTCAGGTCAGACCTGAGAACCAACAATCCTGTTCAAACATCAGGCATTGAGGGCAGCTCCACTCATGATGCTTGTGGCATCCTGTGTGATAATTTGTACCCCAGAAGCCCCCGCAGTTAGTTCTCATACCAAGCCTTGATTTTCCATCTTAAAATTTATGGCACCATTTTCCTTCCCAGGGAAATAATCTCAGTTTAAGAATCTCAAAAGAAAAGGGGTGGGCAGCCCAAAACCAGAGCTCACACTTTATTCCTCTTGAGAACGTGAATGTATTAGTGTGTGAGGTCAATCACACAGGCCATAGGCAAACAGCAGACCCTATAGTCTGTCCCCAGAGAACAGCACTTACATGACCATAACATTTCCCAGTCCCAGGGAATGTCTTTTTGGGGTGAGGGAGGCCATGTGTGAGCACTGGGTGGGGAATATCAAGGTAGGACTCAGACACTGGTGTTTGCAAGTCTCTGTATGTTTAATTCTGTAACATTTCAGAAAGGTTCAGGGAACACTCACAGGAAGACCTGTGCTTGTGGCAGTACAGGAACCCCTGACAGAGGGGTTCTTTTGTATAGACACCTGGAGAAGACAGTGCCAGACCTCTCATAAGGATACCCCCCACTGCAAGGTTGTGCCTCTCTGACAAGTCTTTTTCAGGAAAAGACCCTTGTGCAGGGTACCCTTGTGAGCACCAAGCTGGACTCTGGAGTGCTGCAGAGGGGAAGGGAGCATGACATGGATAGTGTGAGCAGTCAACCAGACAATGAGCTGCCCTGAGAGCAAAGCAGCTCCAGCTGGGGCCTGGCTATTTTCTCTTTTGCCTGGCACTGCAGCAAGGGAGAATGAAAGGTCAAGTTGTTGGCAGCAACAAAGATGGAGAGCTTGAGGCTTCATGGATGTTTGGCTCTGAAAGTAAAATGTTTTATCTCCTACTAAAGATGGTTCCTATTTGAAATATGAGTTTTCATGAGTTCTGAGTGTTATTGTTGTGCTATAATAGGTTTCTGCTCTCTGGTGGCAGAGGACCTTGGTTAGTACTGCAGGCAGCAGGAGGTCTGGGCTTGAGGAGTGGCTGCATACACTGACCTTCTGTGGAGATAGCCTGGTGTGTGATGCTGCCATGGTGTGAAGGACCTACTGTCTTGGACAGCTGCCTGTGAGACAGTGCAGTCAGGACAGAATGAGAGATGCCTGAGCACCCTGTGTGGACTGTGTAGCTTTACAGAGAATAACCACATGTGGTTGCCAGTGTGTGATGTGACAGTGTGAACATGCAGGAAATTTGATCGTGCGATACAGCTGGAGAGAAGCCTGGATACAGTATGAACCAGAGTCCAGGGAATCAGACCACCCTCCTTGCTCAAGTGTTTGAGCCATGTGCAGCCTGAGGCACCCATAATTACCAAAATGTGAGAGTGAAGAGGAAATACCCTGTGAAAGAAGACAGCTATGACTGGTGATATGAGGGAAAAGTGTTGGCATGGCATCAGCCTACTTCTGTATCTGATCCTAGTCTTGTCAGCAGGACTTATTAGCTTGGGCACAGTGCCACTCTAATGCTGCTTTTGGATCCATGCTAGATTATATCTAGCCATGTCAGAGTGTTAGCAGAGGGAATATGGCTCCGTTTGCTCCTTCCCGCATAGATGTGCCCTAAGGGGGTTGGAATAGAGTTACTACTCATGGTGCAATTTGCTTAGGAGACTCTGAAGTTTTTATCACAGAAATCTAGCAAATTATATTAACTAATAAGCAGTATAGTCTACTTTTGACTGAGATTTAGTAAGGTTAGTATCTTTTTAGCAGGTCCAAGGACACTTCAATTATTTTCAATCAAGCAAAAAGTTCATTAATTTTCCAAGAATCACACATGTATGTGATATACGATGTGGTAGCTGAAGAATAAATATCAAATACTCTAGATATATATTGAAAGCAGCACTGAACCTTGCAGGGGATTGACATAACACATTACCGAGGCCAAGTAGTTATACAATACAGCTACCTTTGAACAATGCAGCTCACCAAGGATTCTTTTATTTATAATCTTCAGTTATCTATTCTTTAATATCTCTAAAAAGACTTATCATTATGCTATCAATTCTCCAAAGAATAGTGTTGCATTTATCTTAAGGCAATCTAAGGTGCACGGTCCCATTGGGAAAGAAAGGTTTTAGTACAGAACACCACAACCATGTGTTTCAAATTATGGTTCAAATTAATGGGGGGTAGGAGAAATTTAAGGGAGCAAATTTTTATAATAAGACAATTAAACACAAAGTTCACAATTACAGTAGAGGTAGTACCATGTCAAGCCATGCTTGACATTTACATATCTGAGATGACTGAGTTTGCATCTAAAGACAGAATTTAATCTACAGTGTCTTTATGTATGTATATGTGCAAACAATTCTGTGTCCTAGCACCGGCAAGCTTGCTAAGTGGGACCATCCAGTTGTTCAACAGATCTACCAGAAATTCAAGAAATTTGTTTCTATTTTAGAGATTGCATTAGGACATCATGAATACATATTCCAAAAGGAATTGCAAGTACTCCAAAGGGTGCTGGAGATGGCTGAAATACAGATTATCTAGTCCGAAAGATGGTACTGGATGACATATGTCAAATTGGGTATGATGCCTTTTTTTTTTTTTTTTTCAGTGAAATGCTCTAGCAAATGCATTACAGACAGCTTTCTGTTTTCTTAGATGCTTAGGTAAAGGGTCAGGGCCAACCACTAGACCTGTAGCAGATGGTCTCTATTAACCCCTCTCCCTTTCTGAAGGGCAAGGGAAAGGGAATAAGGGAGAGAGACTTATGGATTAGAAAAAAAAGCTAAAAAAATGTAATTTAAAAAAATTGAATATATATAAA